>WHVE01000629.1:0-79308 GCA_015178995.1 Trichophaea hybrida | reverse complement strand
GATCTGCGGCTGTTGTTCCATGTGATTGCCCCATACCCATACCTCGAATGATGCTGGCAGTGCTGTTGGCAGTAACTGCTTTCGAAGCCAATCCTTCGGTTCTGGAATTTGACCGTGACATTTTAGAGTTGAAACCATGGCAATCCAGCACGATTGGGTAATGCCCTAACTTTGTCACGAATGCTGGTAATTGCTCCTGGTGTGATTGTATTTCTATATTTAACTTGGCCATGGTCGTGATGGTTCCTGATTCGATGGGTCTTCCATCGATAACTTCTAACTCTCTTGATTCTCGTATTTCCTGTTCTTCTAACTGATGATGGCGAACAAAATCTTTATCCACAAATGCTATTTCCATGGCTCTGCAGTCGATTGGGGCATGTGGGTTGATTATCCTGTATCCGATTGTCAGCGAACAATTTACAACAAGATGTTTGCTTTCCATTAAAGACTCCTGAATTTCTGCACTACTAATCAAAAACTGCGAAATTCCAAAACAAGATTTAACAACTGTTGACAATGGAGATTCGTGCCCAGCACAATGGCTATCCTTATTTCACTGGCCTAGACTTTTCCCGACTCAACTTCCTTTCCTTTCCCTGTTCCCGGATCTGCGTCCATTTTGTTTCCTGTTTTCTTAAAAAGTGTTACTTCCACCTGTCCTGATGCTACTTTCAATTTGCTGGGGCACGATGCCGCAAAGTGCCTGCTATCTCCGCAGTACATACAAAGTCCTCCTTCCCTTCGCCGCTTGCATTCTTCGGGAGTAATCTTCCTCCCCTTCACTGCTGAAAGGTGCATTGGAGTAGGACCGTGGTAACCTACCACAGTGCCTTCTGGTGCTGTTTGTGGGGCAGGTGGGGTGTTTCTCGTGATATTGTGTTTCTTTGACCGTGCTGGCAATCTGCCTGATTTTTACTCCGCAGCTCAGGAGCAGATTTGCGAGTCTCTTTTTGCGCACATTTTGACAAATACCGTGAGGTCTGACAGGATGTCACAGTGCTGTAGTGAATCTTTCAGCTCCTCAGATAGGCCTTGACATAATACTTCCAACTGGGCTGCTTCATTCCAATCGACATCAGGTATCCACCGTTGGAATTCTGCGTAGTATTGGGCAAATTCTCGATTCCTTTGCGTATGTTTGAGGTGTTTCCAATTCACTGTGGCCCGTATGTCCTGGTCTCCGAAGACCAACTGCTACAGGTCTAGTAATTTTTCTAGCGACTGTAACTTCAGATCTCCGATATTCTTGTCAATGTATGATTGAATTTGATTCAGGGGTACGCCGTCTGATCGATTTGCTGCCTACCTCATTTTGGTTTGTTCGCTAAAGAATCATCCTGGTCCATCTGCAATTTTCATGGCTAGTTGTGCCATCCATCCTCGAAGTGCCCGTCAGTCTGTTCCAGAGAACCTGAGAATGTCACTGCCTTCATGTCCTCTACCCCCATTGCCACCATCTGATGATCCTGCCAGTGCTAATACTTGCTTGACCTGATCCCGACATTCGTTTCTTTCTTCTCCACAGCTCCTCAACTGTTGCTCAGTTTCTTCTTGTTTCCATCTGAGGTTTTCCATCCCTTCTGGTGCTCTGTTTTCCAATTGTTGTTCTAGATCTGTGATCTTGGCTGGCAGGTCTCGATGTGTGCAGACTGGCACTCTTTCTTCCGTGGTGTTTCACTTCTGTTGCGTAAGAAGCAGCTCATGTTTCAGGTTGATCCGTTCATCGATGACCTTGTTTCTGTCTGCCAACAACTCCGATATTTGTGCCTCCGCATGCTTCACAGATTGCCGTTTCTTTTGCAATTCGTTCAACCGGCAGGTTGTCGGTAACCGAGCAAGCGCTGTTAGTCCTGGGTTGATGTCCTCAATATGACTCCTGAGTTGCTCTTCGTTCATTATCTCTGAATTTAGCAGTGTTACGTTTTCCAGTTCCAATTCTAGTGCCCCTATCAGCCTGACATCCCAGGTTGCTCTTGAAGATTCTCGTGATATCTTTTCAATTTTTGAACAGTAATTGGTGTAAATATTTATTGATTCTCCAACTGAAGTATTGTACTACTTCAAGGCACTCGTCATGGATGTGCCTCCAGGTATTGCTTTTCCAGTACATCCAGCAGTTGTTGCCACAGGGAATTTGGCACCAAATACACTTATTTGGGTTCCAGCACATTTAACGCCCGATGGCGAATTGCTGTCAATCTTTTTCGTTGATTAACCAACACTCTTCGATTGCTTCGATGTTGACTATAATAGCGTATTTGCTTGCGGTTGGGCTATATACCAAGGCAAGAGGGATTTGAGATCGATAGTCCAAAGACATCAGAGTATGCAATCTTGTTCCTCAATGCAATCGAAAAACGAATCGAATTGCTCTATGCCGCAGTTGCAGGTAGGTGTTTCGGTCCAATCCTGAATGGCTCTGCAGTTGGAGTGGATAGTTGGGTTTGGATAATCGTGGTCTAGGTCTCCTTCATCTTCTGAACAGTAGCAAAAGTAAATACAGTCGCAGGCCCTTTCATCCTTGCTCATAGGTTTTTAGAAGTGGCACTGGTTGCCAAAAATATCTGGATTTGTAGGTTTTCGAAAAGTCCACAAGCAAGATAAACTGATGTTTCTCCAGTAGGATTGGATGACCAATCTATTTTCGAAATTGCTTGCTGATTTAAATACTTTGCAAGACGCGTTGCAAATGCAATGACAATAATAGCAACCTAAACGGTGAGGATAACAGCACATAATACAAGAATATAACTGGTCGAATCGATTTTAGACTCGTCCTTCTGTCAAGGATTCCGGGCTGGGTGTCCAGGGTTCAGGGCTCGGGGTTCTAGGGGTTTTAATATCCAAGAGCAGGAAAGCTCAGAGTCGAGAATAACTGTAGCTAAAGAAACGAGGACTGTACACAAGAGACTCGATCCGAAATCACCAAGTGTGAAAGAAGTGAAAGCAAAAGCTGATTGATTGTTTTATAGACGAGAGAACGAGTAAAGAAAGAATCTTATTCTCTGCCAAACGCCTGGTTTATATACAGTACTTCACTCATTCCATAATACCTCCGAACTCCTGCTTACTTTGTACATTGCTTTTGCACGATTCCGTCATTTCCTGTTCGAAACCTGATTGCATTCTCGTCGCAGTTTAGTCTCCGTTTGAAACCTGATTTCATTCTGGTCATGCTTATTCTTTTATATTAATCACCGATCATCACACCACCATCAATTGTCACTCAATACAACTGTGACACAGGGAATATATTTCTATTCATTGCCTGGAAGAGTCACCCAAATCAAGACAACTACAGTTCAATATCAACAACCCTTTTCATCTCTCACACTTTGAAAATACAATCACCCATGTCAAGCAGTTGTTCAACTGGAGGGCTGCAGTATATTGAAAGTTCTGTTTTGGACCAGGAAATGATATCCAAAATGTCATGGTGGACATGGCTGTCCTGGAATAAATGAATACCTTGACAGTAGCATATGAGATAAAAAGCTACAATGAACAATTGGTGGAAGTACCAATATCTCAAATTGAATATCATATTATATCTCAGATTTCAATAGTGGGTGAATTCCAGGAAATTATCTCTATATTCATGAAGGAAGCAAATGAACCATTGATGAACAAGCATAATAGGAAAACAAACTTTACCCTTACATAAAAAAAGTAAACAATATCGAAGCAAAAGTATCCATCAGTATATATGAGAATCTTATGGCCAACGATATGAATCTTGAACAACCGCTGGCAAGGTAATAACTGACGGCTATGAACAAATTGAGACAGGAACTCAACAATATTCAAGTGCAACAAAGATTTGTGGCAGGTGAAAACAATATGTGATCTGAACAGCTCAACAGAGTACTAGTGGTACCCTGAAATGGTGGCAACAATGGTGGTAACAGTGGAAAATAAAATAGACACCAGACTACTGCCATCTGGTGATTCTGAGAAAAGGACCAGTAACGACTTGAGAATGGAACACCCAACTGTTTTTCAATTTGGCTGATGACCCAGTAAAATTCTTCAGTGACCAATCATGGTTCATATATACTGCCAATGGATTGGAATGGATTCCCCTATTCCAAATACTACTACATATCGACAATATCCAGGGAATCAACAACCTTGCATATCTGGAAAGGTGGGTCAAGGTACTATAGCTAGCTTTCCATGATTAAGATATCACAAACAAAGCTGAAAGAAATATCAGATAATTCGGCTATGCATTTGAAAGTTTTCATGTTACTTTGCCGAGCCACAACAATATATATCAGATATTGACTGGAACCGTCAGGGTTGTGAAAAGAGAGAATCAGTGATACAATCATGATTGATAATAAGTGGTTACATTCAATTTGAAAATAACAGGTACACGAATTGCAAGAACAAGACCCAGGTTTATGAGTAAGGAATCAGGCTAGATGGAATGAAATGGATTAATGGAAATGACAGAACATAAGAGAAAGACCGCAATGATAAAGATAGGGAGAACTTAGGAAGCCAATAGAATGTTTACAATACTTCAAGAAGTTTGAATGTATATTGAATGAATAAGTATAGGTGATGATAGTCCTGTTTACTGTATATAAGCAGGACGTTCTAGCAAAGGATTGGTTAACTATTCACATGGTTCCTAGTCTACAATACTATTCATAGCTTCAGTACCAATGTCTGTTAACTTCTGCAATTCCGGATTTCATGTATCTTTTCTCATTTGGAATACTTGCAATTCTGAATTTTTGTTTGATTTTTATAACCCCTAGAGCTTCTAGCCTTGAAAGCTTGCAAGAACAACCCGTCTACAATCAATTCTACCAGTTATATTCTCTGTTTATATACCAATACCTTCAATATTCAGGCTGCTATCATTGTCACTACAGATTTATGACCTGCTGGGTTGTTATTGAGTAAGTAAGTGACTTTGAAAGCAAACTGGTTATGCACTCCTAGTGGAGACATATTAGTTTACCGTGTCCATAGAACATTCAAAGACCCACAAAGACTGATATCTTTGAAAACCAGTGCAATCTTTAAGCAGAATATGTGAATCAGAAAACTTGCAACTGTACTTACTATTGTTATAGTTCAGAAACCAATGGAGATCAAGATTATGATTACCCAAATCCAATAATCCACTGAGCCTGCAAAACACCACTGGATTTGCATCTACTTATATCTTGCAATTGTACAGTAAAAGCATTCAATACCTTATTTAATTGCATCAAAGAACGAAATTGTATCCTTTGTTTACACTAGACCCTCAGCCTTGAATCTCATTTGCCCTGGAACCTTAGTAAGTATTGAAACAGTGTACCCCTTCGTTTGCAGAAGTACATTTTAAACAAACAGATACCCAAGCAAATAATGATGCAATCAAAGAATGTTATTGACCTGAGCAAATCCATAAGTCAACCAAATTCAAATTCTGGTTTATGGAATATATTCACCATCAGCAGGATTGCAAACTGTTTGCCATTGGAAGTTATTGGATTTCCAACAACTGCTCTTTAGGTGAAACCCCCTGTTGAGACTCTTGCTTAATATATTAGACCTGCAATATCTGGAAATATCTTTGTGACAATTGCCTAGACACAGTAAAAATCTTTCCTTGGAAAACAGAAAAATATCTATTCCAATCACCCTTTGAAGACCACAGAAATGTCTGGAAAAGACAACATACTGCAAGGGATATTACTTTGACTTCAAAATCACAGAGGGAGTTATAGATATTTGCAGTCACAATCCAAAATACTGTATTTCCAAAGCAACTGGGAATTTTTGCAGCCAATGCATAACATGCCATGGAATTGTCTGTGACAGCTCTACAGATTCAAATGATACAGAAGCCATCATCTTGAAAGAGCAAATAATATTTCTGGTCATCATAAAATGCAAAACACACATGGAATTTTACCAAAACCAAAACAGACATTCAGCGCTAGAAGCAAGAGAAGGGATCTGAATTCATACAGATTTGCAACAGTAAGTAATGAAAGTAAAAGATCACATGGCAAACAAATGACCCATGGATATAGAGAAACTAAAGCAGGAGTTGGAAGGCACCCAAGAGCAATTGAGGATTATGGGAGACAAAAGGAAGATGTATATGACACAGGTGGACAGGATACTAGCAATTACAAGAAAGGGTGGCAATAGTAGAAGTAGGGGATACAATGGGACTATGATTCGCTATATTTTAAAGATGGGCTGCAAAGTATTTTGAGAATGGATGATACAACTATCATTGCAAATTGCAAATGAAGCTGGAAGATTCTGCTACAAGCAATCCAAAATGAAATGTTCTGCAAATCAACTGGAAGGGGTAGCCCTAAACCAAATTCAACCATACAGCTACAGGAGAACAGAAGATCCGATACTAGCATCATTGGAAATAGTTTTGGACCTGCAACAACTGGCTTTCAGAAATCAAGACACATAAGCTACTGCAAATCTAGAACTGCTCAAATTCAATTGAAAAGACAATGAATTTGAACAATATTATGCAGAATTTATATGATGCGTAGCAGATATCGATTGAAATGAAGAAGCCCAGTCAGATGTTTTATAACAAGGCTTGTCTGAAGAATTAAAAGACTTATTATAGCACTGCACACTTTCTTCAGACCTCACAAAATTGGTCAAAATGTATAAAACAAGAAACTTCCAAACCTGTGCCTGAGCTCCCAAAACAAAGTCAGGAAGATGAACAGCAGGGTCCAGAAAACTTGGAACTGTAAACAACATCACAATTACCCCAGAGACAGCCCCAGCACAAACAATACCCAGGAATTGTGGTCCTGCTTCTCTCTACTATTCTGCAATCAAAGGGAAAAATATCACACCTCAGGAATATAAGTGTTGAAGGGATCAAAAATTATTCATGTATTGCAGCAATTCTATGCATTTCACAGCAAGTAGTTCAAGAAAGTTGCAAATAGTATCAGGACAGATAGAAATCGATCTGTTCAAAGCAAACCAAGATTCAAGACAATGGACGAAAGATAAATCAGCAGCAGTCTAGACCAGTGCAATATTAATGGCTATTTCACTGGGCACAAATTGGCTTTGTAAACATGAATGGAATCTAGTTGTGGAATTGCACAGTATTCGATCAATAGTTTGGAAATTACGGAATCTGCAATGAAAAGCAATTACCTGATTGTGAAGTGTTCACTTGAAATCAGATACAAATCGATCAATATCTACATATGGATTGACTGTAGAGCATCAGGCACAGGATGAGTGGATGCGGATATTGTTTTCCTGCATCAGTAGAATGAAAATAAATTATAAATATCATGGGAATTAGAAGTAATTGATGGAAAGCCTATCAAGTCAGGAACCATTACCATAATGACAGAAATTAAGCTTAGCAATACATGGATATTAGATACAATTACCAGTATTTGTTACAAAGTTAGAATACTACCCCATAGTATGGTAACTCACTTGATTACAACTCCACAATTTAACAATCAAATTTCTAACAAGAGAACTATCTTCAGAAGCAAATACTACCAACAGTAGTGTTAATACCACTGTAGTATATGGGTATGAGGAGAGTATATGGAAACAAACTAAGATATGGACAAATCAAAACAGGACATATGTGCCATCACAGCTGTACCTTTCATCTGCAGAAACAAGAAAGAAAAAGCTTTGTCATACACAGTAACCATATATGAAATCAATCAAGTCCTGGATTTAAAGAACATACAAGAACAATCTCTGGAGCAATTTATACGAAAGGAGTACCATGATTTTCTTCCGCTATCCAATAAAATAATTACCTTGAGACTATCCTTACTCAAATTATATGATAACAAGATCAATCTGCAAAAGTGATACACTACCCCACTTCAATCAATCTACAGCCTGTCAACAGAGAAACTGTAGGTTTGGAAAGACTGTATCAGGAAAAAATTTCCGCCTACAAAGGTACCATACATGCCTGCATGATTGACATTTGCAGTGGGTACATTGGGAGCATACATCGGTGGCAACCAGACTGATAGTCATATTAGTAGCAACACTTGAAGTTGTTAAAGTGACTGTAAGCGACATCAGCGCTATTTGCAACATGGTATCATGATTATGCACCCATGGACTCCATCTAATGACAACTCATGGTCATTCAAGCCCTAGGTGGTGGAAATTCTATTGATGTATTTTATCGGCAAGTTATACACAATTGAACATACACATTGCAAGGTTGTTATGACAACTATGTATATTGGTAGTCAATCAACTGATACTATTCGTATACGTAGTGTATATTGCATTGTCAATTGACTGATCCCACAACTTGCCCAGAGTTACTTTGGCAACTCTGGGTGAAGTCCTTGAAGTATAAATATGGCACATGGAAACAATCTCTTTGGCAAACACATGAACAATATGTGAAATTGTCGAAACAACAATTTATGCTGCTGAAGCCTGTTTCCCCCCCCACTGAGCACCTCATTCAACTCCTCCTCTATTACATAAGAAATTGTATTTCATGTTTTCAAATCAATAAGACTATTTACAATCCAGCCAGAGTTTGTCTGCTTGGAAGTGGATGGAACCTCAGGAATGAGATGAACACAACTGCTGATGTGGCCTGCTGTCAGTACCTGGCAGGCATTCTCTTCCAATGCTGGACCAACTTTGACCATTGAAGAGATGGCAGTCGGCTCCACCTCGGTGTCATCTTCGAGAAAACGGTTAACGGCTGCAAGGTTCAGAGCAGACACTGGTGGTGGAGGAGTAACCGGCCGAGTTGGCTTGCCAACAATCAGGCGATTTAACTCATTCTTGATATCCATCTTCACTTGGTAACAATCCTTTCATGGCAAGCCTTTCCAACGCTCCATATGCCTGACATATAATACTTGAGTTGTCAGTACAACACGCTTAGTTGACAGAACAACTTAAACTTACGAATGATATTCTCCTGGGAGAATGGAAGCTGTGGCGATGGCTTCATATGTCTGTTAGGAGTCTTGTTCTCGGTCATAATATACTCTCTTAGAGCCCATTGGAGTGAAGTTACTGAGAGAACTATGAGAGTTGGCGTGACGGTCTCACAAATCCAATTGTACTGGTCCCAGGCCAGCTCTCACCTTTTCTGGGTTTGTTCAAAAAAACAAAGATGAAGGAAATGAGGTATCACTTTGGTGCGGAATGTGAAAGCAATGTCCTGAATTGTTGTATCAATTTAGAAAATTGATAGCGAGAAAAGATACTGGTAATGCACATCAGATGACATCTCACAATCCTCAAGAATCCAAATGAATCAGTCATCCTTCAGGAGATGCCTAATGGTCGAGAGCTTGTCAGCGTCACAGGAGCAATTGTCGAGGTTGTAAAGCGATCCGACTAGGGCCCTGGCATTGCCAATCAATGAAGATTGGAAGGAGTTGAGGCACAATTATCTCTATTTGTAGAGTCGAGTCAGTGATGCAGAAAATCGTTGAAATTACGTACATATGTGGTGGCCTTCTTATCGAGTGTATACCACAAAACCTTGGAACCGTATGCATCTTCTGCATCCTGCCATGAATCATTAACTTCCTGGCAATAATTTTATTTAGTACTGGCAATTCTCTGAGTTGTGAAGGCAATTACCAAAGCTATTTCTTCATCGGTCATGAATGGTTTCCCATGCAGCATATGAGACCCAACTGTCTGTGTTGAATGGTTGAGTAATACCCAGAATGTATTCTCAGTAATTGCCATTACGCTGCGAGAGGTTTTGGGGACTTCAGGATTCTTGATAATTGCTATGCGCAAAGGTGATGACAATGTTACACGTTACTGTGGCAATTTGTATGGTTTGTCAGCTCTCTGGTATAATGGGCTGGACACCATCTCCATCATTGATGACGAACGGATTTGAGATAGCAGCATGGCAGATGAGTGGTGTTGTGTCGGTGGCACTGGCAACGTGATAGGTTGCTGGAGAGTTGTTGAACCAGGAATCAGCAGGCCCCTGATATTGGCAGCAGGTATGGCAGTTGAGGGAGGAGTTGCTGCAATGTGTTGTGAGTTGCTCGAGCAATTCAGGCTGTTGTTTCTGACTTTTGGCTGTTTGGAATGTCGACTAGATTGCTGATCTGTAGTATGCTGCACCCCCTTGCACTTCCCACAGATATTTTGACATTTAAATGGAGTGGAACCTACCTCAAGGATTTATGGAGCCTTAGAATTTGATGTTGAAGCAACTTTGCAGATTGATGGTCTGGTGGTAGACATCATGAGTATCAGCTAGAGTTATTTGACATAGACGTAAAGATATCAGTCAATATCCATGAACTGAGATGGTTCAACAATTTCGGAAGGCATTCAAAAATGATATCTTATGTCGAGAGGAACAGCGTCTCCGACCGTGTCTAACTATCCCAATATTCCATTCCCGTGAATATTGACAACCGGAATATTTGGTTAGACCACTTTGTAAATCGTCCAAGCGACGTTGACGGTCGTCAGCTTGATTGAGTTTGTGTGAATGCTTTCGGAGTTTGAGCCTATAAGATCGCATTCCAGTAACATACAAGTGAAAAAAACAAAACCAAACAACGGCCAAAATTGTCTTGCCAACCAGCCAAGTTACCCAAACCTTTGCACTTTCATATTACTCCTAGCTGAACTGCCACGAAAGAACAAAAACATCCAAAATTGTCTTCCCAACCATAAACGTCACCCAAACCTTCCAACTTTCATATTACATCTAGCCGAACGAAACAAGCTGCAACACAAAAACAAAATTAAATCTCAACAGAGGAAACCCAAACAGACCAAATGAGACAACAACCAAACACAGAACCAAAAACATGACCAAAAACAACAAACCCTGTGCCAATTCCCAAAGTTGTTCTGCCAACGGAATCAATTCCCCCCCCCTATTACCTCTATTCTCAGGCTCCTCATTGTCAGACTCCTTATCCTGCCCCACTTCTTTCCCCTTGGCCAGATCTTGAAGCTGCTGCTGGGCATTATCGAATCGGTCAGTGTTTGAGGGCCCGGCAGTCCGAGGCTTGTCCGCAATTGGCCTATGCAGAGGATCATCTGGGGTTTGGGTGGGTGCAAGACTACCGAGTGTACAACATAGAAAGTCATTTTAACCACATTCGGGTTCATCGTCCTCATATTCATCCAATTCCGGAATGTCTACTCACTCTATGTATTCCCCATCCTCTCCAATATATTGGGGGAAAGGATTGGCATATCGTTACTGATTGTAAGAGTTGTTGGAACGACCCTAGTTGAATGAACAACACATTCTCCCGAGCATGTGGCTCAGGTGTCATTCGGGGGTGATAACATGCTTCGTGTGGACAACAGATAAGGTTTCCAATTCTTGCATTCTTATCCGCAGATTGACAAGGCTGTTGCCCATTTGCCTTGGATTCAAGTCGCCTAGATGACCTCTGAAGTTGCCTTACTGCAAGGTAGGCTTTGTCAACCTGATCAATGAAGCATTTTGTCATCGCAGAAACTGCGGACTTTCGAGGCTTTTTTTCATCAGTGTTCCTACCCTCAGAAAGGTATTCGGGGGCATCATGTATTGTTTCCTCAAGCGCAAATTGGGAGGCATCGATATAATCCTAGCCATCTGGGGCAGGCATGTCGGTTCCACGAGTTGCCATGCCAATTTCACAAGCTGTCGGACAACAAACAATCACAAGCACAGCAGGGGGGGAATATGTCTCTGTTTCCAGCCAGGCTGCGACTGCTGCATCTTCTTGTAGTCTGGCGATATGGGCCAATGTGAGATACTTGAAGTCTTCCCAACAACAAGAAGAATTGTTGTTGGCCCGGGTTGCCAAGTCTGACCCTGTGGCCCTCGTCCTTGCCATGATTTCTGAGAATCTGGTGATAGTCACATCTGAGCCTTGGGTGCTAGGAAGTTCAATTTCTTCAGAAGGATTGGCAAGGACCCCATGGAACAACTGTGGTAGATGAGCTGGATTGGTTGGGTACCTTGCAAGAATGGCATGCCATAGGCCATTCAATGTCCTGTCAGTAAGTGGCGTGACTCCCCATCTCACTCCCTGATGCCAATCGAAGTTGTCATACAAATGCTGATGCTCAACCCCAAATCACGCTACGCTGACATCGATTGGGACCCCAGATTTGTCAACTTCAAGGCCCCGTGCAGGGAGGTGAATCCCAAAACCGATTCTAGTGGGACTGTGGGCAGCAGGCATGTGAGTAACTGGAGAGGTCGTTGGGGCATTGCCAGTAGTTGAAGCCCCGGTGTCGTCATCAGCAATCCTCATACCCAAAGAGATTTGTCAGGGTACATAGTTTCACCCCGGCAAGTTCCCAGTGTGGGCAGCAGGCTACAACATCACAGCGGAATTCCTGGATGTCCTTAATGTATCTCTGATATCCCCCCAGAAAGTCTTCCATGCTAGCAACCAATGATGTCCCTCCGGTGTTGCTTCACGTTGTCCTGTCAAGGGGTTCAAAGCTCGGAGTTCCAGGGGTTAGAAAAAACCAAACGTGAGGATGCAGTGATCACGGGTACTGCGTAACACACTAGAGACTCGCAATCCGGAATCACAGAAGTGAACAAACGTTGGTGCCGAAGCTATTGATTGTTTTGTAGACTAGAGAATGAGTGAAGAACAAACCTATCTTCCGCAAATCCAACGTCCTTATATACAGTTAACGCGACTGTTGTCATCTTTACTCACTCGTTCCGAAATACATCCTAACTCCACCCAACTATGTATGCAACCCCTTCAAACTGCGGCTTACGCCATAACCATCACGCCATATTTACAACTTAACCAACAAAACCTGATTCCTCCCAACAAAACCTGATTCCTTCCAACAAAACCTGATTCTTTCCAACAAAACCTGCTTTCCTTTCAACAAAACCTGTTCTCCTTTGTATTCCCTTTACCCTTCATCGATCCTTACTGCCTCTTCAATCCTTACTTGACACTACCGTGACAGTAGCTCCCCCTTCCACATGCTAAGTTCCTACGAAGCTGTAGATCCGGGCTTGCCAGGTTGTTCCATATAGAAAACGTCGATTGCTTGAAGCCCGTCCACGTTAACCGCTGGCTCCCAGCTTTGTTCATCATAGCCTTTCCACTTGACCAGGTACTGCACCTGTTATCGAAATACCCATGAATCGTCGATGCGTTCCACTTCATATTGTTGTTCTCCGTCCACGATAACCGCAGGTGGCGCAGATTCGATTTGCCCTGGCAAAGGATCTTCCGACACTTTGGTCAAGTGGGAGATTGGTTGTACTGGGTGGATGTGAAGGTCCTTGGGTAATAGTAACCGATAAGCCCACGGAATGATAACTTCCATAATCTCGTAGGGTCCGAGGCGTTTCCAGTCCAGCTTCTCGCTAGGTCGTTGCGTTGCAATCTTCCTGGCATCCATCCAGACTCGGTCCCCAACCTTCATCTGCACTCCCTCCCGTCAATGTTTGTGCACTTGTTCCGCTTGGATATCTTGTGCTCGAGTCATTTCAGCTTTCATCTGTTGAAAGATATCGTTCATTTTCTGGGAGAGGGTGTTTGCGTTTACTTGCCTGATGTCGTTTCCATTCTGAACCGGATGTTGACTGAAGGTCATTCTTGGATGAAATCTGTAATTGCCAAAAAATGGTGAGCATCCAGTTGTTTCCGAGGCGTGATTGTTCGACATGAATTCTGGCATTGGTAGCTACTGTGTCCAGTCGTGCTGTTGATAATTGACGAAGGCCCTGAGGTATTGTTCTATAGTGGCGTTCATTCATTCCGTTTGGCCATCGGTTTGTGGATGAAATACGGTTGACAGCTTTCATTCGATTCCCAGTCTTTCGCAGATATGTCTCCAGAACTCCGACGCGAATTGAGGTCCCCTATCCGATACTACGGAGTCTGGTTACCCATGTGACTTGAATACTTCTCGTATAAACATTTCGCCCAGTTTCCTTACATCTGTATCATCACGACATGGTACTAAATGCTTCATTTTCGACAGTCTATCCACTACTACCCATATGGCATTGCACTCTTCCCTTTCTGGTAATCCCACCACGAAGTCCATACTTAGATCCTTCCATGGTTGTTGTGGTACTTCCAGTGGTTTGAGCCATCCGTGGATTTTCTGGTGATTTGCTTTGCTGCGTTGACATATATAGCAGTTCTGTACGTACCTGTCCACGTCCTTCCTCATACCTGGCCATTGATGATTTCTTTTGAAGAGTTCTAAGGTTTTTGCTCGTCCTGGGTGTCCTGCCACCGGTGTATCATGATAATCCTTTATCAGTTGAAGTTTTTTCGAAATTTCTTCGCTGACAATCTCTGTGGCATTGGCACACAGTCCCTCGCCGCTGTCATACGGGCAGTCCTTGCACACCCTTTGAATCCAGCTCCATAGCTCCTCTGAATCAATTTCATCTGCTTTTCGATTGACAACTTCCGCAAACGCTACCACCAATCCCTTCTGTATTGTTTGATCAAGATTTTCCGTCTTCAGCACGATTTGTTGGGTATTTTCTGCCCCCCCTTTCGGAGGAATGTCTTCGGGCATTGTGGTGAGTGCATCGGGTTTCTGACCCTGTTTTCCCGGACGGTATATAATCTTGAACTTGAATCTTGATAGGAATTCCGACCATCTTGTTTGCCTTCTATTGAGTAGCTTTGATGTCATGAAGTATTCGAGATTCTTGTGGTCTGTCAGTATTTAAATATGATTTACTGACCCTTCGCATTCCGGTCTCCATTGTTCCAGGCTTTTAACGATGGCTCCCAGCTCTTGATCATTGATTTCGTAATTTTCTTCTGCTGGTGTATGTTTCTTTGAAAAAAATGCCACTGGATGGAGGATTCCTTGATGGTCATACTGTGATAATACTCCCGCAGATACATGACTCGATGCATCGGTTTCCAGGACGATTTCCTTTTCGTCATCGAAGAGTGCTAGAACTTGTGCTGTTGTAAATGCTTCCTTCAATTCGGCAAATGCTCTCCTTAAATCAAAACCCCAGTGGAAAGGTACCAGATTTTTCATAAGTTTGGTTAACGGTTGGACCACCCTGCTATAATTTCTTATAAACCTTCGGTAGAAGTTTGCGAATCCTAAAAACGCTTGAACTTCCTTGAGCTTGCCAGGTGCTTCCCACTCATTAACCGCTGTTACGGCTTCCAGGTCCATTCTAATCCAATTTACTCCAACTATCAATCTCAGATACTTCACTTCCTGTTGATGGAATTCGCATTTTTCTGCCTTCAGATACAGACCGGCCTCCTTAAGCATCGTCATTATTGCTCTGACGTGTTCCTTATGTTCCGTTAAATTGTCACTGTAAATAAGGATGTCGTCCAGGAACCCTGTACAGAAGATGTCCAGAAAGGGGTGAAGAGTATCATTGATGAATTCCTGAAAACTAGCTGGTACATTGGTGAGTCCGAAGGGCATAATGAGGGATTCGAACAGGCCATAACGGGTCCTAAATGCCGTTTTCCATTAGTCTCCTTCTGCTATTCGGATCATATTGTAGGCATCTCGGACATCCAGTTTGGTGTACCATTTGGCTTTTGATAATCTCAGCAGGGTTTCCTGGATGAATGGTAACGGATATCGATTTTTCATCGTTCCTTCGTTGAGTCTTTGGTAATCCACGCATAGTCGTAAGCCTCCATTCGGTTTAGGTGCGAACAACACCAGTGCTCCGCATGGTGATGATGACGATCTGATGAATCCTTTTGACAAGTTCTTTTAAATCCACTTTTTTAGGACCTGAAGTTCTTCTCTTCACAGGCAGTATATTGGTCCGAAAGGTGGGGTGAATCCGTCTTGGAGTGTAATCTTATCATTGTATGGTGTATGTGGTGGTAGTCTTTCAGCGATTACCTTATTAAAGAGGGGGAGGAACTCATGATATTCCTCAGGAATTAATTGTTCCAGTAGTTTTTCTTGAAGGTCCTTCACTTCTAGGGCCTTGTTGATTTCATATAAGGTTACTGCGTACACCTTGAGTTTCTCCTTTCGATTTCGTCTCATAAATGGGGCTGCTGCTATGGCACATATGTCCAGTTTTGGCCCATCGGATTCCGCTGTTTCCATATGATTTCCTCATACCCATACGCTCGAATGATGTTGACAATGCTTCTGGCAATGATTGCTTTCGAATCCTATTGTTTTCTTTTGAAATTTGACTGTAACATCGTAAAGTTGTAGCCATGGTAATCCACGTACGATTGGATAGTGTCCAAGTTTCATAACGAATGCTGGTAATTGCTCCTGATGTCTGCGTATGCCTAAGTCCAGTTTAGCCATGGTGGTAATGGTTCTTGATTCGATGGGCCTTCCATCTATAACTTCCAACTCTCTTGATTCCTTTGATTATTTTTCTTGTAATTGATGATGGCAGACGAAATCTTTGTCAATAAATGCTATTCCAGTAGCTCCGCAGTCTATCAAAGCGTGGGTATCAATGATCTTGTCTTCTATTTGCAGCGAGCATTTTACAACGAGATGTTTGCTTTCCATAGAAGACACCTGTATTTCTGCGCTTGATATAGAAAACTGCGAAATACCAAAACTAGCATTAACTGACAAAGGAGATTCATTTCCAGCGCAATTGCCATCCTTATTGCACTGGACTAAACTTTTCCCGACTCCACTTCCTTTCCTTTTGTTGTTGAATCTGTGTCTCCCTCATTTTCTGCCTTCTTGAAAGGTGATACTTCTGTTTGTCCTGATGCTGCCTTCAGCTTCCTTGGGCATGATGCCGCGAAATGTCTGCTATCCCCACAGTTCATACATAGTCCCCCTTCCCTTCGTCTCTTCCTTTCATCAGGTGTAATCTTTTTCCCTTTTACTGCTGAAAGATCCATTGGAGCGGGGCCATGGTAGCCTGCAACTGATCCCGCGGGTGCCAAGTCTGGGGCGGATGTGGTGTTGACTGCCGAATCGGACCTCTTGTAACCCTCCTATTTCCCAGTTTTTTTTTTCCGCCGCTCTCCTGCTCAGTTGCGAGTCTCTTGTTGACACCATCTTGACGAATTCGATCATGCTTTCTGGCTCCTCGATATGTTGTATGGAGTCTTGGAGCTCGTTGAACAGTCCCTTTCGTAATGCGTCTTGTTGTGCATCTTCGTTCCATTTGGTGTCTACTACGTATCTTTGAAATTCCGTGTAGTACTGGGAGAATTCGCGGTCTCGTTGTCTGAGTTTCTCGAGTTCCCTCTTTGCCGTTGCTCTTCTGTCTTGATCTCCGAATGCTACATCCAGCAGGTCAATTAGGTCTTTCAGGGTATTGAGCTTGACTTCCCCTGAGATTTCGTCACAGTGTGGCATTCACTGTGCCAGAGCCACTCCTTTTAGACATCCAACTGCATACCTCAGCTTCTTTTGTTCGCTGCTGAATGCTGTCGGTTTTCCGGCTATCTTCAATGCCAACTGCACCTTCCACCCTGGAAGTTCCTTCCTATCTTCTCCTGAGAAGCTGGCGATGTCATGAACTTTTTCCTCTCACTCTTCTCTATCCGTCCTTACTCCTGTTTCTACCCTTCTTCCCTCTGTCAACTTCAAGATCCTAGTTACCTGTTGTCGATTTTCCTCTGCCAGATCCCTAAATATCTCCATTTGAGCCTGAGCATCTTCCAGATCTTTTTTCAATTCCGCCAGGGCTGGATTCGCCTCCTCCAATGTCTGTTTTAGGATCCGGACTTCTTCTTCCAGATCCCCATGATTGCATGCCTGTGATGTTTCCGTGGCGGCCGTTGCTTGTTGGGTAAGCAGTAACTCCTTCTGCAGATTGTTTCTTTCCTGAACGACTTTTTCTCCTTCTGCCAACAATTCGGATATTCGTACTTCCGCATTCTTCACACATTGCGGTTCCTTGATCAATTCGTTCAATCTGCTTGTCGTTGGTAGTTGGCTTATTGCTTTCAGCCCTTTGTTGATGTCCCTGATGTGCTCTTTGAGCTGTACCTCGTTCATGATTTCTATATTCTTTGTTGCCACAACGTCCAGCTCCGTCTGTAGGGCTCCCATTAACGTGACATCGCCAGTTGGCCACGAGGATTCTCCTGACATCCTGGCAGTGTTGTTGTCATTCTGCTGTGAGGAGATTTGTAGCTGTGAATTTAGAGCGAGGTTTTCTGTTCAGGCAGTCCGCCACCTGGTCAATGATTGTTTGGATTTGTATGACTGCTGCTTCGATGGCTGCTTCTAAAGATGGGTTGACCATCCACCAGAAGAACACATCGTGTTTGCTGGGTGTTGTTACAATGATCAGCGGGGTTGGTAAAGGGGCTGGGTGTAGTTCGTGGTCTACTCCCTTTCCCTTGTTTAGTTTTCATTTGTTGTAATCCACCCATGAAATTTGGCTGTCTATGTTTTTCTGTGTTGCCTTGATCGTGGATTCTGATTTTGTTGATTGAGCTTCTGCTGCTCTGCCGATTGTTGTATGTGTCCCTCTGCAGTTGTGTTCGCAGTAGCACGGTTCTTCGTTCTGACAATCGATGTGAAGACTGTGATACTTGGTTCAGTAGTTTTTGAATACTGCGTCGTTGATTTGGAGGCCTCCTCCGTTGCTTGCTGCTTCCGTCCAGTAGCTATTCCAAGGAGATACCGCTTGTGGTTTGTCCCAGAAGTATGCTTCCAAAGGTTCCTCGGGTTCGTTGAGGATAGTGTCGATGCTATCAAAGGCGTTTAGGGGTTCTTGTTCGAAGAGGTTGATAGTTCAACCAGCTAGGTCGAGGAAATTGATTCGGGATTGTTGAGGTTTGTTGCTGTCGTATGCTGGCATTTAAAACAGCGCGGATCCTTCTCGTCGATGTTTCCACAGGCACACAACGCAGGAGTGTCTCCAAAAGCTGTGTACTGTGAGCTTGTTTTCGACGTTTCCCACTGATTTAAACACGGAACAAAGGGAGTTACAAGGTCTGTGGCAGAAGTAACAACCGCTTCAATGAAAGTAGCGGCACATATACTGAATTATAACCGGTAGAATGGATTGTAGACTCGTTCTTCTGCAAAGGGTTTCAAGGCTCAAAGTCCCAGGGGTTATAAACAACCAACCGTGAGGATGCAGTGATCACGGGTACTGCATAATAAACTGGAGACTCGCAATCCGGAATCACAGAAGTGAACACAGGTTGGTGCCAAAGCAATTGATTGTTTTGTAGACTAGAGAATGAGTGAAGAACAAACCTATCCTCCGCAAATCCAACGTCCTTATATACAGTTAACGCGACCGTCGTCATCTTTACTCACTCGTTCCGAAATACATTCTAACTCCACCCAACTATGTATGCAACCCCTTCAACCCGTGGCTTACGCCATTACCATCACCCCATATTTACAACACAACCAACGAAACCTGATTCCTCCTAACGAAACCTGATTCTTTCCAACAAAACCTGATTCTTTCCAACAAAACCTGCTTTCCTTTCAACAAAACCTGTTCTCCTTCGTGTTCCCTTTACCCTTGATCGATCCTTACTCCCTTTTCGATCCTCACTTGACACAACCGTGACATGTCCAATCAACTGTGAACAATTTTGAAATATTTTGAGGTCTCCACATCCGAATGGATAATCTCCCGCTGGAGCGTGAGCCAACTTTCACAGCTTTCAAGTTTGGCATCACAGTGCAGAGTCCGAAATGCAATGAGGGCACATAGATTCCATGAAGCCCAACAGCTTAGTTTGTTCAATTTCCATGTGGCCTTGTAGCTATCCATTGACAGTTTCTGCTTGTGCGCCATTGAGCTGACAACTTGAGGAGTTGGTCTGACAATGATTTGTGATTGATTAATTTTTATGAATGGGCATGGAAGGATTGACTTACATTATAGCTGAGTAGGTCTGACGATGATTAGTGATTGATTAATTTTTATGAATGGGCATGGGAGGGATTGACTTACATTATAGATAAGTAGGGTTGGTGAAGGAATGTTAAGAATTGATGTGACAATCATTAGTGATGGATTAATTATACCAATGTGAATGAAAAAGATAGAACCTGATATTGGCCAAACAACCTTTGACGTTGTTGAGTCGATGTGCTATATGTATAATTTGTTTATACAGGGGGGTCTCGTGATGGAATTCACCGATGGTAGATATTGCCAGTGAGATGAGGAGTGAAGCTTGAAGATGATGGAGAAAATTGGATGAGCGCCCGGGGGCAGCACCCTTAAATATCATTAGTATTTTGCAGAATGAAGTTGTCATTCAAGTGTTACAATGTTTGATCATGTTGAACCGCAGGTTTATATCCTAACCATTATCATATAAATTTCATGTTGGACCGTATGAATCTGTTACAATGTGTTTAAAATGATACAAGTAGGTTATTTCAACCTTTCAAGTTGTAGGACAAATTTTAACATTGTGAAAAGTGATTGAGTGTCTCATTACGAGGTCGATATGACATGATGGTTGGATACCATCCTTCATCAAAACCAAGCATAACAAATAGCACTAAACTGACTGTTTCTGACCCCACCATTCTCCAAAGATGTCTCAATTGGCAGCATATAAATATTGATCGATTTACATTATTGTGACGACTCTATGAATTGTTTCACTTGTCGGAAGGCCTTCTGATTTGGCTACAAACACGAAATCTCACTCATTCGTGCCAGGCTTGGCAGCAACTTGAACAGTTGCTGCGACACTTTAAATCACTGTCACATACACTTTCTATTAAATATACTACCGAACCATATACTGAAATCAAAAAATCAAATGAGATTCCTCCAAGAACTGCACCCACATGTTAAGAATAGCGCTGCCAACTCCAAAGAATGCTAGCCGAGTCAGTATGGTCTACTATACCGGCGATATTCTCTTGAATACATACAAGTGCAAATACTAACCAAGACTCTGACTAATTGTTGCGATGAAAAGACAATCTGGAAAATTGTTAGTACCACTTCACCATGCCAGCATGGGCACTCATCATCTATACATGCTCCGAAGATTTCTGCTCTCGAATATGGATCCTTTTCAATGCCTGCCTGATTGGCTTCGATGCATCATCATTTTGTTCAGTAGCTGCAAACATCTTATACATAGTGAGTGTTTCGCCTGTTGGTATATCAGCATCGGAGTCTTTTGGTTTGAGGCTGTAAGCAGTCTGGATGATGATAGATTGCGATGGCTAGAGTACGTATCCCTTTTCTGTTTCAGTACTGAAACAACCTCAGTTGCCAGGGCAACCATCAATAACTCTTAAAAACTCAGACGCGTCTTTTTGTCCTCATCGGCTCATTGATTGACTGTTCGAGAATAGCCATCTTTCCATGGATCTTAGAGTTTTCAATAAACGCGTTATTCCACATTCAATTATCAGATATTCACTCTCAACTACTTTCAAAATCATATCAACGACGTCGCAAGTTGCCAATACCATCAGTTGAGAAGTGAAATGTCGGAATGTTAATTTGCATGCTTTGTTTCAAGTGTTTCAATGCTGATACCTGGAGGACTAAGCATATGGAGAAAAATCATGTCCAAGAGCACGATGCAAACATGCGACCAGCATTAAATCTTACCTCAAAATCACATCCAAGTAGAGCTATCATCGATGAAAAGTGGGGGCAAAATGTCCAAAGTTGCCCGAGCAATGAAAAGAATCCAAACCGGCCCCCTTTCTTTCGGAACTATGATTCTGTGCCAGATACACTTGATTACCTACAATCACCATCACCAGAGCCTGCGGCACCTGCAGATCCCGTATCTGCAACACATGTATTTCAAAATACCAGTCTGCCACTGCACTATGTTCCCACCAAGACCAAAGACAACTCCCCACATGGTGATGACAACCGTTGTCATCCGTTTTCCAACGCTACCAAGTTTCACCTTGTCGAGATATTGACTTTGCACCGAACAATGTAGTGTCTGATTGATGATTTGTTTAAGGGAGACGTGGGGCTCCAACAGTCGGTCAAACAATCTCTAAAGTTGACACACATACCCCATCAAATGATCGACTTAATGCCTGATGGCCTTGGCCATTCATCATGAATGAAGCATACAACAAACTTATTATGGAATGAAAGCAACCCAAGCCGATTGTATTTTACTCCTGGGATATTATATTATGTGCCAAGTGGCTTTTGAGTCAAAAGGCATACCAGAAGATCTAATATATGCTCTTCAGCAATATTTCAGCAACGACGCGTGTCGTCTATACAATGAGATGCATACAGCAGACTGGTGGTGGAAAACCCCAGTATGTCAATTTCTTGGAGAACTGACGAAATTGTTCTGAAAACGTTTAGCATTATCTCCCAGAAGGCGAAACTGTTGTTCCCCTTACCTTTGGCTGCGATTCGACACATCTCAAAAATCGCTCTGGCAATAGGAAAGCATGGCCCATATATATGATCATTGGCAACCTCTCCAGCACCGTGCGGATGAAACCAACAACTCACAGCATTGTTCTAGTAGTACATCTTGCACAGCCATTGAAATTACACCATATCCCCACTCCACGAAAGGCCTGCCAGTGAGCCCATGATGGACTTGTCATGCAGAGTGTGTTCAACTACTTGCTGCGGCCTCTGGCCAATGCGCAATATTGTCTGTTTACTGCATACTGTGCTGACTGTCATTACTGGCAATACCATATGTTTCTGACGGGATGGGTCGCCGACTATCTAGAGCATGCAGTTCTGCAAAATGATGGATATGGATTATGTCCTTGGTCTGAAGTTGAAAAGAATGAATTGGGCTGGTATATCGAAATACCAGTGGCACTCCACGATCATAATGTTTATCAAGCATTGTTCGAAATTGTCTGAGCAACCTTGCACGATGTGGAAGACGCTCCAGCAAACCTGCAGAATCCCAAAGATACCATTCAAGTCAGAGTTCACCATCTTGCGGAAAGCTCCAGTGATATTGCTTCTTCAACCCTGTCAGTTGTCGAGCCAATTAGTTACAACTCCATTGAGGCTTCCTCCATTCTTAGAGAGCCTGGCATCAATCTTAGTGACAATATATCAAGGCACACCAGTTCAATTGTCTGCGATCTTCCAAAACTGGACCTTCTTCACACAATGCAGTGGGGCATGCTGAAACTTCTTGTTGGGTGGCTCCAACAACTCATGAAAATGTTCAAACAACTTTCAAAATACAACGAGCTGTGGTTATCCGTACCGGCATACTTGACAATGATGAAACCCAAGAAATGATATGAGGAGGTTAGCCAGTGGACTGGAAAAGAAGTTAGAACAATAAGCCGCTCTCTGCTGGCAGTCATCACTAACGCCCTACATTGTCCGAACGCCCCTGAAAAACGAACATTCAAGAATGCTATCCAATGCAGCTGGGCACTCCTTGAGTTTTACCACTGCTGCCAATATCCGTCCCATGATGAGAATACCTTGAATCTTATGGATGATGCTCTGTGTCGCTTTCACAACTTCAAACATATATTCCTGCAATATCGGGCGCACAAGAAAACAACTGAACAATCGCAACAGTTGCAGCAAGATTTCAATCAGGAACTAGACGCAGATATGGTGAATTATTGAAATAGCTCTGCCAACGAATGAAAACGTCCACTTGATGACTGGAACAATTGGATACAGTTGGAAGTGGTTGATCACCTGTAGGAGTCATCATTTAACTTTCCAAAACTTCATCCAATGACACACTTCTGATAATATATTAAGCAATTCCGGGGGTTGCAGCAATAGTCTACAGATGTTCGCGAAGCGGTTCACAAAACCCCAATCAATGACGGGTATTGGGCCTCCAATAGGACTGGAGATGTCTATCGGCAGATTGTGAATTATGATCTCCGCCGAGATGCATTTGAGGTACAGCGAATGAACTTCAACGCAAATGGTTTCAGCAACATTACAAGTAGGCCACTTGATCTGAATGTGAGCTATTTGACTGCTGCCACTGGCGGAAGCGGTGCAGAGGGTTCCGAAGTCAAGCGACAGGTGTTTGTTGGCTCGATACAGAAGGGAGTAACTAAGTTCGGATATATTTGCAATTTGTATAGCCATGACAACATTCTCCTGAGTTGTCTGGTCAATTCAACGTTAGTATATTTGAATGGCTCAAAGATATACATCAACATCGATAACCTGCAAACATTCCAGACTGCCTTATTCCGTACCATTGAAATTTCTATGGAAGAATTCAATGGCCAATTGACATATGGGAAGATTCTGGCTACGGAAGAAAAGGAATGGTATACGGGACCACCGAGAAACAATTGGGGATGGGTGAAGATTGCTCGACAACGTCAGAGATTTCCTGAACCTGTTCATAACGCATTGCAACAATGCTTATCATACCAATTACTTCATGTTTTCAAACTCCGAATTCCCAGTCACGTGTTAAATTCAACATTTGTGCTGGTGACAAAACCATTCCATGCAGGATTGTCAAAGCCATCTCTTCAATGATCAGAGTTGTTCCAGCATCAGGAGAGAATGCCTACAAGGTGCTGGCGGCAGGCCACATCTGCAGCCCTATGCATCTTACACCTGAAATTCCGTCCACTCCAAAGCAGACCCACTCTAGCTGGATTATACATTGTCATATTGATTGGAAAACATGGAATACAATTTATTATGTACTGGAGGAGTTAAACGAGGTGTTCACTGGTGGGGGAAACAGGCTTCGGCAACGCAACTAGATGTTTAGATAATTTCACAAGTTGTACATGTATTTGCCAAATAGATACTAGTCATTATTTCCATGTGCCATTTATATACTCCAAATGGTTCACCCCGAATTGTGAGATAATACTACGTATATAGTAATTGACTACCAATATATATAGTTGATGTAACAACCTGGCAAGGTGCATACGCAATAGTATATAACTTGCCTGATGACATAGATCAATAGAATTTTCATGACCTAGGGCTTGAGCAACCATGTGTTGTCTATGTCAAGGTTTCAAGGCTCGGAGTTCTAGGGGTTATAAAAACAAAACTGAGGTAGCAGTGATCGTGGGTACTGCGTAACAAACTTGAGACTCGAAATCCGGAATCACAGCAGTGAACACAGGATGAAGCTGAAGCTAGTGATTGTTTTGTAGACTAGAGAACGAGTGAAGAACAAACCTATCCGCCGCAAATCCAGCGCCTTTATATACAGCAGACGCGACCGTCGTCACCTTTGCTCACTTATTCCAAAATACATCCAAACCTCACCCAACTATGTACGCAACCCTTTCAACCCATAAACCATACCATGACCATCACGCCATAATTTACAACGCAACTAGCAAAACCTGTTTCCTTTCTTCGAAACCTGATTCCTTCCATCGAAACCTGTTTCCTTTCTTCGAAATCTTATTCCCTTCGTATTCCCCTATATCGTTCATCGATCCACACTCTTCCTCCGATCCTCACTCGACACAACCGTGACAGTCTATAGACGAAGTGAATAGATATGTAATTATGATATAGTGTCGCAAAGCAATTCTGGGTGAGTTATGAGATAAGTTAATTGACGATAATTATACTACATATACGGATAGTGATGGTAGATGGACTACCAATGAATATGGATGCCGTAACAACCTTGGCAAGAGCATGCGCAATGGTATATAACTTGCTGAGGAAACACATCAATTCAATGCCCATGACCCATGCCGTGTGCGACCGTGAGTTGTCTATGGACGAAGTGAATGAATCCGTTGTGATGATACAGTATTTCAAATAGGGCCGACCTCACATACAGTTGCACTGACAACTCCAAGCCTTGCAATTCATACGACAATCAGCATGGGTGCCACCTACATATACTCCCAATGCACCCAACGCAAATGTCACTTACCTAGGCGGATATTTTTTCCTCCTGGCATGTGGCTCCAGACTAGTGGCATCCTTTTGATCTGATGACCTCCCGATAAATAGGCCTCTGTGGATAGGGAGCAGCTGTGCTGTTCAGAGTCGGAACATATTTTTTGGCCTCTGGCAGAGGTTGGCATTCAGCTGGCACCAGTCAGTTGTCTTGCCAGCTGTCCGTTCGTTGTCGGTAGGTTATCAGCTACTTGGCCAATGCCATTCAGCTGTTGCTTGGCTTTCTGTTTGTTATCGGCAATATGAAGCAGAAGTGACCGTGGTCATTAACTTGCTGTCGATGCATGTCGATGGTGTGAATGTTTATTTGCTGGCGATCTGAACACATTGGCTTTGGCATCTGAAACAAGTGTGAACCAATAATAATTAATCAGGAAAATCATGGGTCATTGTACATCAGGCCATTGCAAACTTGATAGGTGTAAGACTACCCCCTCTCATAGAGAGTTCCTCTCAGAACTACCATACTCCATACTACTAATACTCTTCATTTTCTTTGGCACAATATGATCCAGTGTGCTGAGACAAATTATTCAAAATGCTGGACAGAGTGGATCTGTACACACTATTTTGCTTCATCCACTTGCGTATGGCCACATGAGACGTGTGAGCACAATCAACCAATCAGTATGCTTACGTCAAGATGGGACATATGGCGGCAAGCAGAATTGATCAATTAGATAGTGTCCAGTTAAGACACTTTGCTTTCTTTTTGTTTCTTTGATTTAGAACAATCTTGACCCCGTGTGCCTTTAAAACCAAAACAATCTTTCTCTTAGTTTGAACAATATGACCCCTTGTGCCCAAAACCAAAACCATCTTTCTTTCATGATTTGCGAAATATGCCCCCTTGTACCTAAGAACTAAATCTTTTTTAGATGTCTTGCTTGCTGTTAAAAACCTTTCATGTGGTAAAAGGAACTGGCTCAACTGTTCATTCAATCCTGTTATCCTTCCCAGCCTGAGGATTCCATCTGTGATATTCCTTCAACAGTCTGTTTTCATCAAAGTTCACATAAGGTTCCTCAGTTCGATCCGCTTCCTCTGGTTATCCCTTCCACTGAACCAGATACCATACCCATTTCCGTTCATTGCTGAACTGGCTGCCTATGATCTCTTCAACTTCATAACCCTTTTTGAAATGATAGCCATCCGAATCGTAACCTTGTTCATAAGACAGGACAGGTTCTGGAGTTGCCCGGATGGAATTGCTGGCAAGGCAGTAAGGTTCAATGAGTGATACATGAATACATTGTGAATACGCCATCGATTCGGTGACTGAAGCTTAATAGCAGTGGGCGAGTGTACCTTCGAGACCTTGAATGGTCTATGAAGCAGTGCATCTAGTATTCTAGATGGACTTCGAGCTTTGAGATATTTCCGATTTAACATAACTAAATCAACAACTGAATACTTCAGAGGTTGCTCAGCACACCAATCATGGTACTTCTCCATTGTCTTCTGTGTATGATTTTAGCGCTCATGGTAGAGTGTATCCATGCTGGTCAACCGGTGAACGTAATTCCTAGATGCCAGATACTGTGCGTCCGCTTCGATTGGCCAATTTGATCGACGATCATACCCAAAGTTTGCAAAGAACGGTGACATTCTCATAGCGGTGGTAAGGGAGTTATTATAAGCATACTCTGCCATTGGTAACATCTCAGACCTGTTATCCTGCTCTTCGTTGCAGTAATTCTGCAGATAGTATTCCAGAGGTTGGTTGACTCTTTCTGTTTGCCCATTCTTTTGAGGGTGGAATGGCTAAGACAACTTCAACCATATGTCAAGTGCTTTGACTAACAAGAATCAAAATTTGGAGGTGAATCTAGAGTCATGATCTGATACATTGTTCGATAGTAGGACATGGAATCTCCATACTTCTTTCGGAAAGATATTGACCAAGGCTGTTGCCCTCTATTCTCCATCATGCAATGCAATGAAACAAGCCATTTGCGTAAATTGATTGACAATTACCCACACCGATAATTATCCATCTGATACCAGTAATTTGATAATGAAGTCCATGGAAATTGAATTACACAGGTTGTACACTGTTTGGGGTGGTTGTAGGAGTCTGTGGCAAGTGTTGAGAGCTCAATAAATCCTTTGGCACTCAGGGCATGAACAGACATAGCCTTCAATGAATTTCTCCATTTCTGGCCAATAGCTGTTGTATTTGACCAGCTCGATTGTCTGATCCTTCACCATGTGTCCAACCATTTTTGAATTGTGCTCCGCTTCCAATATCTGTTTTTTCAACTGCAGATTGTCTGTAATCCACAGCCTGCATTCATAATACAGGGCTTCATTTTCAAACAAGATGCCAGGGCTTGGGATACCTTCCATAGCTAAAACACACTCTTTTTGCCATGCAGCATCGTTATTGGTGGCACTGACCACTGCTTCTCACAGCCCTCAATTGAACTTGACAACTAGAATTGCTCACAACTGTGCAGAAGCAATCACAATTCCTTTCCCTCAAAACTTTGTTATTTGCACTGATTCCCCTTGAAAGGTTACCAACTGATGGGGTCTCAGAACGCGGTGATTGGGCTGATTTTCATTTGCTTTGGCACTACCTCCCCATTTTGCAGGGTGGTACTCCGAACGCCTGGATAATACATCTGGTTTCCCATTTTCACTACCAAGTTGGTAGAATTTGTGAAATCATTTGCTGCCATATCGGGAAAAAAACCAAGTAGCGCCCAGGACGTACATAGGCCAGGGGCGCATCGATCGCTTCAGACGAAACCTTTTGAGCCTCGTCGTAGCGTGGCACTACACGTGAGTATATACGACCCCTGGCGTTGTGCTCGTAACTCCTGACGTAATATTTCTTACTGATGCAGCCATGCAGTGCACTCACATCTGACAGATGCAGTATCCCTTACCGACGCAGCCATGCAGTGTGCACATTTATTGATCCACAACACAAATTACATGACGTCTGAGTGCAATGCACACCTTGACAAAACGCAGTATGCACTGCATGAGACGATTATACGATGCCCTGAATTTTATTCACATCTCAGGCGACGGATACAGTGCAGTTTGCATGATGTTCGATATTAAAGTCTAATTAATACAGATTCCCGTTCCAAATGCCTCACGTTCTAAATGCTATTCTACACGTCGCAGCCAGCTTGAAGCACATCCTCTAAACTACTCTCTCATTCGCGGTTATCCACCAACTCCGACTCTGCACCCTTGTCCTCATCCTCATCCTCATCCTGATCTTCATCCTCATCCTCGTCCTTATCCTCGTCTAGTGTTGGCAACGAAGCGGATCGGTTCGAGTCGAACCGAATCCCTGCTGGGTTCGAAGAGGATTCGATCAGTCAAACCTCGAAGTTTCGAGGTTCGACTCAAACTTCGAACCGAATCCCAGAAATTGCGATCATCAATAACTAAGCGAGTTCTCGTCCGATTCACTTGGTTTTTGGTTTATCTGGTAGCGCTTGAAGTTTGCTACAAGATAAACCAAAAGTCAAGCCGATCAGACAAGAACTCGCTTACTTATTTTTGTTTCAAGTTGTGGGTCAAAATGGTGGGGTTCGAGTGGAAAAGTCTTGGCAAGGATTCGCTTCGTTCGAACCTAATCAGTTCGTCAATTGTACGAACCCCAGGCGGTTCGTTGCCAACACTATCCTCGTCCTCATCCACCTCAATATCGACATCATCATCCAGCTGCAGGCCACGCTGTCGCTGTGCACGACTCCTGGCACTGTGAATGTCATCATGCTCGTTGTCTTTATCATTGTCGCAGTCATCAACCCTATCCTCGGAATCAAAATACAAATCTTTAGCAATGGGGATGCTGATCACTGAAATAATCGGAGTCTCAATGTCCGGCTCCATCATCAGAGCTTCCATCGCAATCTTGTTCAACACCAACCGACGAGGTTTGATAGCAGCGGCAGTCGTGTTATTTGCTCCTTTCTCCCGTAGAATCAGGTCGTTGAGAGCCGCCCGTATGGATTTGATTACATTCTGTCTCAATGGAGACCGGAGATCATTCCAAATATTCATGAGATCAGTGTAAGTCTCTGCAAAATGTTAGAGCAATTATATGCATTGTGAAAGCCATACTTACCGCCGTCATTATCTCGATTGAAGTAGTACTCCCACTCTGTCCTTTTCTGCCGGATTTCGAAGTCATCGCTTTCAACCTTTGTTGGAGCTATACCTCTATTTCTTTGCCACTCCGTCAGCGCATGATGCAATGCTGTACATGTTAACCCAATCAGTGCCGGTGGTGTTTGTTCTTGAATCCAGTCATAGAAGCCCTACGAATGCCTACCGCGTTGGCGCATTCGTTGCAAGAAATGTAGATACTGAAATCGTGGAATCTCCTCGGCAAGAAAGTAACTAGCTCGTTCCTGATAGTGTTAGCGACGCTGACAGTTGTAGACAGGATCACCTCAAGCTCGTTCGCACGATCGCATTGGCGCACAGTGAATGTAAAATCTGATAGTAGTTGGCCAATGTGTATGCGGCGTTCATCGTCTTCTAAACGATGTAAGTTGTATAGTCTCCCTACACAATCATGGGCCTTCTTGATCATGTGCAATCTGACTGCATTGCAACTGTTTTTGATCTGACATATGGCCAGTCAGTCAATGAGAATGCATTTCTGGGAGATACTTAACTATCTTGAGACACTTCTTCTGACGTTCCGGTAAGCTAATATTGACTGCTTCCTGTATGCATGCCTTGGGCCAGCATAGTGCTACTGACTTTGTGTGGAAACGATATGTTAGTCGGTATCTACCACTCTCTGAATTTTATAAGCTACCAGCATTAACTCAGCTTCAGTTGGAAATGGTCTCTCGCTAAGCATTTCCATCTCCATCATGCGATGCATTGTCTCCAGTACAGCAGTAACTCGATGGTCACCTGGTGCAAGGACACTTCGACTGCCATATCGTTTGCTGCTGACTGACAGACTTGACGGTGTATTTGGTGGAGACGATGTGATAAATTGTGAAGCTGATGATGATGAGTGTGGACTCTGGAGATGACTAAGGTTCATCGATGAACAAATACCGACAGAAATGACACTGGGTGCTGGCGACATCGAATTGGAAGCTTGATTCGCCGGGGGCAGAGATGGCTTAAGGGCTGGATTCGGCGCAGATACAATGGGTGTAGATGCTGAGATGACCTGAGTAGTCGAACCTTCGATACGTGAAGCTGTAGCCTTCATCTGCTTTCGCTTCTGCTTGTCAGCTTGCAATGTGAGTTTCCTCTTTTTACCATTTGCAGAACGTGGCATTGGGGAGACAACTCCAGGAGTTGCCGTTGTGGCTTTTGGAATTGGGGATACGGCCTGGTACAGTGGCCTTGTTCGGGTCATTTTAAAAGGCAAACGAGTGCAGAAAGAGTGCCAAAAGAGTGCTGTTGCAGTAGATGGGGTTGCGATTTGGAGTTCACAATGCAGACGAAGGTTATTGCAGTGCGGAAAAGGAAAAAGTGGTCTCATAATGGGGCAGATTCACACCATATTGTATTAGCTTGTCACGAAAGTGTCATGTACCATCTAAGATAAGATAGATGCAACTCCTGAAGATGCAAATACAGCCCCTGGCTAGCCTAAATACAATGCTAAATATTAAAAAACTCATACCCAACACCTAAAGACAGGAACTAAATCCCTAACGCGTAGTTAGCTTGCTAGTGGATTGCAGGAACGATCATGGACGTACTGAAATGAGTCAATCAAACACTGGTAAAGAAAACCCAAATGAGACCAAAAACAACTCTGTAAAATTCAAAAACGACCCCGCCCGACCTAAATACTATATGCAAAGACCCAATCCAACCCAACCCATTACTAGCCCCAAAACACGAACCTAACGCGTGTGTCAGTATGCTATTCCCTTGTAGCACTATTAGACGTACCGAAAATCATAAGTCAAAAAGACCACCCGGTGGAGTCAAACGCAACGCCTCGAGCTGTGTAAAGTTCATACTGGAATTGGCATCTTGGTGGGTGCCAATTGCCAACGGCTCAACACTCTCTGACCCCGGCACATCGTCATACATTGCCTCACGCTCTATCAACACCCCCACCATTACCATCCTCATCTCCTGCTGTACCTCCGCCCGCATCTTCCCTTTCCGCCCCTCTACCACATGCGACGCAGCCTCCACAATTTGTGATCTGTTGTGCCTTAATTGTGCAACTACCGGGTCATTCATGGATTCCTCCAGCACAGGTGACGACTCCTTTTCAAGTGGCGCAGCGGACACATCTTGGAGAGGGGCAAACTTGACGCGGCGAGTGGCAGTCACCTCCGGTTGTGTCTTTGCTCTGACACGGGGAGTGGCAGTCACCTCTGGTTGTGTCTTTGCTTGGTGGTTTATTGCGACGAAACTGGGAGCAGGGGTTGGGCTATTGGTCGGTTTGGAGGCACCAGGTATTCTGGGAAGAAATGGTCAAGGTTGTGGTGTTTGTGGAGTAGCCCTTGCAATATTTGGAGGTGCAACTGCCATTGCCTTCAGAACAGCCACAACGATGAGAGGGTGGTAAGCTGTAACAGAGAAGATGGTGGCCATGGAGTCATTGCTATTCAGTCGAGTTGCATCACATGGCCGCAGAGAGGTTTCGCCCGGCATGACTAGACACCCAAGAATATAATTGACATCCCTGGCGGGACATAGGCGACTCACAGCACGTTGTAATGTCTTTGTGGTGGGATCCTCGACTCGTGAGAGATGCCATCAGTTTGTGCTGTGGTGCACGAAGACGTCGTCCCAACGGAGGTATTCTTCTGGGTAGCTTTCAGGGTCAATGATGCGGACCCTGAGGGTGTATGTAAGGTTTGGGGCGGTAGGGATGGCATCGGTCGAAATGTCATCGAGTTTTTGTTTCTTCTGAGGGTCATTGGCAACAAAGGAAGGTGGCGATCCATATTTGTGAGATGGTGGGTTCAGCTTCAGTTTTCCAGAATACCAGCTGCCTTGCTTTGCATGGCCTTTGACACGTTTGGAGTCATCGCAGGAGTCGGTGTCGGTGTCAGTGTCGGTGTCGGTGTCAGTGTTGGTGGGTAGGGGAGGGTTTTCTTTGTGATACCGATTCATCTGGACCCGAGTTTTGTCGAAACAGTTCCGGAGAAACGCCAGGAACCCACTCCACCATTCGATGTGTCGTGGTTGTGTTGATGCCCACTGCTTCCGCATTCCCTGAAACTGTCTAAAGTGTCTTGTAGTCACGGGGTCCACGAAAAGGATATCATACATCAAGTCAATCGCACCATCATCCTTGACACCGTGAATGGCATACATCCACATAAGGCCCCGAATGTGCTCGGCCATGAATTGCTTTGCGAAACCATCCAGGAGTAGAGTATCCTCAATGGCATCAGTTTTGGAGGGGGTGGATGCCATCTTTTTGGGTGGCATCGCAATATTCTGAGCTTTATATAAGATGGGTAAGAGGGGAAGGCAGGGTTAGGGTTAAGGTGTCAAAAAACAATGATGAGAGTAAATACGTACAGATGGAGTAGATGGAGAAGATAGAGAAGAATCGAAACAGAGTGAGTATACGGCAGTATATATACAGTGCACAGTGGACCATCCAAGGTGCTGGAATCGTGGGAGCGGCTCGCAGGGGAGTATAATGCGTTGGTGATATCAAACATCGTACTCGAGAAGGAGCTTTCCTAGTTGTCAATCACAATCGGCACTTCTCTTCCGGCCTGAATCATACTCAGCAAGTTTGATTCAACCCTGAGAGCCATTTCAAACACTCCGGGAGTCATGTCAAGTGATTGTTGGGTCAAAGCGTCGAAATCTGTCAGTTTGAGTCCCTACTGTACCGCTGTGACGTCAAGTTCCAACATAATGACCCAGTGCGGATTTTATTGACAGTTGGGACCTGCCATTTTGTGAGAGAGGTGTCACCGGCATCTCAGACAGTGCATAGACCTCCAGGCACACCGGTTTCACTTTGTGCCATGGTGTCATGAACTCTGAAGACGAGTCTTGGCTCAAGAAATGAGTGATATCGCATGTTTTCGCCTGAGTTTCGCCAGTCAAGTGCACTAGCAGCCCAAATGCACTTGCAGCCAAGTGCATGCAGAGCCCAAGCGCACTTTCAAGCCCGCTTTGAACTGCAAGTGCACCAAATGGAGGTGATGCTCTTAGAAATACATGTTTTATGGACGATATCTCCGCCTTGAAGAGCCTCCATGGCATTATGCTTTATTCCACTACCCTTGCATGGCAACGACCCATGCATGGCAACGACCCAATGCTCAAGACTTTCCGCCAACTTCATATACAGCAGTCCGCATTGCCTACACCATGTCCACCATAGCTTCCATACAAACTCCAAATCGTTTCTGTCCTGTTTGCTTGAAATCTTACAAGTCTGACCTGTGGCTCAACAAACACATTGACAATGATCATCCTCGATATCGCACCCAACTTCTTGAGGCAAAGACAGACTCGAAGCCCCAAGAACGGGTTGGAAACAACTCCCAGCAATCCGTCCACAATTCTCAGTGTGGTTTTCACGCAAACCATCACCACGTTGACGATCCTGACGCGTTGCCTCCGTTGCACACGTCTCCTTCTCCCGAACCATCCGAATTAGACTCGAACACAATTGCAAACTTCTCATATCCCGATGCCGGTGCCACGGTCTCATACGTTCTGACCACCGATGAGAACGATGCCGAGCAGTGCTTGGACAACCCATTGCATCCATTCGACAGTGAGGAGGAGTACAATTTCGCAGAGCTGGTTACATCGAAAGGTCTTCCCGCCAATGTCATCGACGACTTACTGAAGGGCAACTGCGGTCTGAAAGCGAGTGTGCGCGATTCTCTGAAATCGAATTGCCACCTCCAACAGACAATCGACGCGATGGAGGATGGTCTCGGCCATGGCTACTGGAAGAAAGCTACATTGCCGATGGCATGGAGTGTGCAGCATCCGGATGCAATTGAGTTTTTGGCACCGTGACCTGATAGAGTGTGCGAAATGGCTACTCCGGCAGCCTGCTTATGTGGAACATCTCACATATACTCCGAAACGTTGCTTCAATGATGCTGGGCACCGTGTTTACAACGAGATGCATACTGGAAATTGGTGGTGGGATAAGCAGGTAAGCTTCCTTCCTATTCCCTTTACAATGCTCACAATTGTATAGGCAACACTACCCCTCGGTGACACGCTGGTGCCGATGATATTCATGTGTGACACCACCCACCTCACGAACTTCTCTGGCGACAAGAAGGCATGGCCGATATATATGACGATCGGCAATCTATCAGCAACCGCACGGATGAAGCACACAATGCACAGCATCTTGTTGGTCGCCTTTTTGCCCATTGCCATCAAGATGCGCGATGTCCCCTTCAAAAGAAGAAATGCTTAGAGGGAGCCTAACCGAATAGTCTCTCAGAATGTGCTCCAGCATGTGTTGCAACCCCTACTCAATTCTGAGACTCGCACCTAATGTGCCCGCTGTGCCGATGGCAACTTCAGGCATTGTTATTCGACACTGGCTGCATAGATGGCCGATTACCATGAGCACCGTGACCTTCACAACATCAAGAATGGTGTATGCTACTGGTGCGAATGCCCCAAGCAGGAAATGGGTAATCTACCCCGCCGACATGAGAGACATAACCTCCGGGATGATAATATGTATCGTATGCTCTCGGATTCAAATACACCTCTTAGCATCGCCGAACTCACACTCCATGATGTCAATCCAGGCTTTAATATCTTATGGTATCTCGATTGCATCACAAGCAATCTCCCCAAGCCTGATCTGCCCCATACGATGCAAATTGGGATGTTGAAGCACCTCCTGACATGGCTTCATGAGTTTCTCAAGCAGCATAAACGGCTGGACAAGTTCAACAATATTTCGCTCTCAGTGCCTGCATACCTTGATATGACGAAGGCAAGATGTGCATATGATGAGGTTTTGCGTTGGAACAGAGGAGAAATCAAGACGATGACACGATTCCTTGTGGGTGTCGTACACAATGCTCTATGGGATCCAAGCCCCTCTCAACGTAGTGTTTTTGATCGTGCGGTTGAGTGCTCTCGCTCTCTTATTGAGTTCTATTTGTATTGCCAGTATGATTCTCACGATGAAGAAACGCTAGACCTTATGGATGATGCTCTACGTCGCTTCCACGATTCGATGGATATGTTTCAACGATTCAGGGCTGGCAGACGACATGCAGCAGAGGCCAAAGAGAGACGTATGGAATTGTGTGCCGAGCGGAATGCCCAGTTGAATTCAGTGGAAAACCAGAAAAAAATGGCAGCCTTTCGACAGCACATTCATGACACATGGAAAGATATTATCGATGCAGAAATGGCCGAATACATTGAAGATGGTTGCGATTTCAACTTTCCCAAGATCCATCTCATGCAGCACTTCCGAAAGCAGATACAACAGTACGGATCGCTTAAACAGTGGTCGACAGAGATTGGAGAAAGCTCTCACCGGAAGCAGATTCAGGACGGATTTAATGCCTCAAATAAGACCGGTGATTAATATACTCAGATCATCAACTACTACCATCGGAGTGATGCATTTGCGGTCAGAAAGGCACATCGCGATGCTTGGAATGGTAAACGAGATGCTCTACAGGCGACAACGGAAGTGACGACCGAAGTGACGACAGAAGCAACTACTACACGTCGTTTATTGAGGTTTATATCTCCACAACAGCACAAAGGAAAAGAACAAGTCAAGGGCTTTCGAGGCCTCTTGAAAACAATCAGTGACGATGTCCTCCGAGATCATCTATACCATGCCACCTGTCGTTTCATACACTCCAAGAAGGTCAACATCGATTCGGATGATCACTTGAGCAGCACAGCCGCAATTTACCATGGATTGGAGGTAGAATCACGCAACATACACGGCGAGCGCATCATTCAGAAGCTCAGATGTACTGGAGATATACTATGGTATTCCGGGGCTGCCCGCCATGACTGGGTATGGGTTCAGACTTCGCAATGTAAGGAGGGGCAGGAGCTGTCTCACAATGCACTGCAGGGGCGTGTACCATACTGTATGCTTCGTCTATACAAGCTGCAAGTCGTCCATCCACGTGGCAAGAATACCTTTTGGCTAGCATATGTTGAAGTGACAAAGCCTGCCAACGGCAGAATGCCGGAAAATGCATCGCAGCTTGTCAGGATAGTGAAATTATCTTCTGGAGGCGCATATGCAGATATTAGTGCAGGAAATATTGTGGGTGCGGCTCACTTAATTCCAGAGGAGCCCATTTTGTCAAAGTCGGAGAATAAAGGATGGATAGTCAATAGTCATATAAACCTAGCGACCTGGAACAACGTTTATTATATGCTGGCGGATGAGTTGAATACAGCAGTGAAAAGGGTATAAACAATGTTCAGAAGTGTAAATAGATTTAATAGACTTAATAAAGATTACTTTGGGAAAGGCAGACGGTATGGTGATATATGTAGTGTGCAGCATCATCATTACGATGCACAGAGCAGTGTTACCACCGAGCACCAAGCACCGTGCAATTGCAACTGTCACACAAAGAACAGTGTATATTAAACGTCACAAGGCACCGTGCAGTGTGATATGCGACCGTGTGAATATATAGCGCCTAGAGTTGTTTTTGCAGTGCCTCACATTGCATCGTCGCGGACTTACATATCACCCTTCCAACCGACGTTCCAGGCACTCCAGGCACAGGACCTACGCCCTGGCGCGATGAATGCGCCCGGGCGGAGGGATTTTTTCCCGATGCAGTTTTTGGGCCCCGCAGGCTTGCCTCTGATTCAAGATTTCCAAAGTCGAACAGTATTTCAGGTTCATGTCATGAGTGAAGACACTGATTGGATAAGTGGCCCCTTCAAGATAATGTGTCCATTCATTGAATGCTGATATGATTGTGATCATTTCCTTGACATGGATTTCGCAGTTAATCTTGGCTTCATCTATCATTTGAGAGTGGTAGGCAATGGGGTGCAATCGTACATGAATAACTTGGGAGAGTATTGTGCCAATTCCAAACTTGCAGGCATCAGTCTCAATCACCATGGGCCAAACAGGTTTGAAGTGCCGTAATGAGGGACCCTTGATAAAGTTCTTTTTTAGCATATCGAAGGCTATTTGATTTCGCGAATTTGCTTTCCAGTTAAACTGTTTGTTTGTTTTCTTGGATAACTCTCTTAAGGGATGGCATATCTTTCAAATTCCTTGGATGATACGTTGATGGAAGTTGCTAAATCCAAGGAGAAACCGGACATCCTCGACAGACTCCGGAGTCTCCCATTTGCAATTGTATCAATTTTGTTTTCCTACTGGTGGACACGTCTCCTGATATTCGATACCGAAGAAACTCCACATGCTTCTGGTACCATTCACACTTATCGGGTGCTATTGCAAAGTTGTTTTCCAGTAATTGACAAAGGACTTCTCAAGTCAATCACACATACCCCACATTGTTATCCGTATAGACGAGTATTTCATCCATATAGACTGCCACTAAATGATTGATTTGATCTTACAGGATCTGGTTCATCATAGTTTGGAATTCAGCTGGCACGTTTGCCAGTCCGAAGTGCATGACTAGGCATTCATAAAATCTATATCCTGTACGAAACGCTGATTTCCCTATATGACGGGATTCAATTCAAATGAGGTTGAACTTGGCATTCAAATTCATCATGGTAAAAATTCTCGATCCAGCCACCCTGACCGTAAGTTCATTCATACGTTGCACTGGAGATCGGTTCACAATCATCACACAATTGAGATGTCTATATTCTCTGCACAATTGTAAGCCTCTTCAAGATGGCTTTTGAATGAAGAGTATGGGTGCATCCTTGGGTGGCTTGCTTGTCCCAATCTTCCCCGAATCAAGCATTTCTTTAAGATAATCTTTAAAGACCGAAAGCTCCCGTGATGTGGGATCCTGGATGGGACCCTATGCAGGGTGCTCTCAATCTTTAAAATCAATGGCATGATGATACGATTGATAAGGTGGGAGCACATTGGCAGTGTCTCCATTGTATAATATTGCAAAGTCTCTGTATTGCCTTGGAATTTGTTCTACCCAATTGATCTCAATTTCATGTGCCCCATTGACATGCATTGAACCAATAACCCTGATCCATTGAGGATCCATACAAAACTACAAAATGGAATTGGTATATTTGATTGAGAACGAAGATATCTTTGCCTTTGTGCAAATACCACCGTCTTTGGGAAATGTTGATGGTAAAGTTTGGACATCAACTGGAGCTTATCATTTTCTTTGGTAACTTCTTTGAGTGCTCCATGATTGACGATCCACCAGTAAAGTTATATACTATGAGACAAATCCTCCTTTAGACCAATTTTGAAGGTCTCTTTGGTATAATGAGATTCATACGACAGTGTAACGGGGAAAGTGAGCTGCCGACCGGTTTCTTCTACTCATGCTCCATTGATGTTTTCGACTGTCTTCGGTTCCGTTCGAGTCACTAATGGAACACTATGTGAATCGGCCCACTTCTTCGACATCAGAGGTGTATCACACCCCGTATACATGATAATCATCACTGGAATATTCTTCTCATCTTGAAAGCTTGCAAACATTTATATTGTGGGTCTTAAACCGGTCTTAGGTTCAGGTGGTAATTGCATATATTTCTTGGGTACAGGCTGAAGTGCACTGACTGCACCCTTGCGTTTTCGACCTTTTGGGTTGACATTCATTGTGTACTGCTTTTCAATACAGCGCCAGCTATAATCGGTTATGGTTGTAATTGATGCATAGGTAACGCGATTTGAATGAGTATGATCAAGCTCGATTGGTGATCGTTTTGTTACTAGTTATCCTTGGATGCTCTATGACCAGCATATTTCTAGTATTGAACTTATAACCTTAGGCACCTTTTCTAAACAGTGGCAAAGCAAGTTCGTTGAATATTGAAAACCAATTATGCTGGCATTGGCAAATCTAAAAGAAACATAGATGTCTATACCAATATAAATCCAAAGAAATATAAATATTTTTATCCATTTACAAAAACCAGGGGTGCTTGTACCTCAAAGAACATTGCAATGACTGCAATCCTTTGTCCCAATGCAAATTTGAATATTTGTACTCATATATACAAAAGCCAGAGGTGTCTGTACCACATAGAGCATAGAAATGACCGCTATTCTTAGACTTAATACCTATACTAATAGACCCAAAGCAAAGACAAAAGAAACTCATTTCAATCATCATTGTCGATACGGGCAGAATTATGCTCATAGAACACTCCGGAACTAGAGGCTGCTGTTGGTTTCATTAATTGATTGGCCAAACTAGTTGGTTCAATCTTTGAAGATGAGGTTAAGAACATATATTGATCCTTCTTGGAACTGCAGCACTCATACTCTTCAGGCTGTGCTGAGGTTTCCAACAATGAATCCAGAATGCGTTGTGGACTATCCCCTTGACCATATTGATAAACTTTGGACCCTTCTTCCCCATTCGAGGTTTCTTGGAGTCTGAACCCTCATTACCATCTTCATCATGTTTCCTCTCATTCTTCATATCTTTGGGTTTGTGATCATTATGATGGTGTTTGTTCTTCCATTGCAGGGGTCTCTTTTAAGCATGGCCGGCTTGCCGAAGCAGCAATTTGAATTCTGCTTCATCGTTTGGAGTAAGTTTTGAACAGGATAGTCAATCATCAATATCATTGTTGAAGCTATTGTGCAGAGCTTCTTGCCATGCAATTCCTGATTAGCAGACTTGGTAGTTCAGGGTCTCCATCCTTATGATGCAGTCATGGATATTTCATTTGTACTGCAAGTCCTTTCATCTGTTTGGAGGCATTCTTTTTCTTCCTCTGTATTGATGATTCATTCTTCCAGATGGTGGTAGTGAGGAAGGGCATCGCTGGTGCCGGAATCAGAGGAGCTAGAGCTTCTCGAGCTGAAGCTAGATGACTGTGAGCCACCAGGGTGTGAGTCTCCTCCAACACCTCCTGTGCCATCTCTATTGCCTTCCGGGGTAGGAGTCATGGCATCTCTGATCCAGATTCCTGTCCTACCTGACAATATATGGAATATGGAATCCGTCAGCATATGGTTTTGTGTTTCCTTCTTTTTGTCCGATATCTGACCTAACCAGGGAGCATGCCGAATGTTTCATCAATTAATTTGAGAGCTTGGTTTGATGAACACTGGTGAGTTTTTGAAACTTCCGCTAAATGTTGTTCTTTGCATTCCGTACTGCAGCGTTTCTTTCCCCCTTATCAAGTAAATCGGACAGGGTGTTCCAAACCTTTCCTGACCGTAGGATTTGGTTGGTGAGAGCCACTGGTAGACCATCGTAGGATTTGATGGACTCGGATTTGGTGGACTGGACTTTCATCATAGCAAGTCCTGGTTGGATGTTAGCCAAAAAAACTTTGAGATTGAATAATGATATCGGAATGTTTTGAAAACAGCACCCTTTCCATTATTTCCACATTCAGACAAATAGCATCGTATATCTTGTTCTGCCTGGCAACTAGGTCTTTGCACACCTGAGTGAATTCAGGTAATGTTGTTTGGATTTCAAAATACGTTTCCCTTTCCTTATTGCAAGATGGAATCAACATATTCTTTCTTCTGACCACCACACAGGCTCCTGCAATGTGGGTATCAGATCTGTTTCCAATCACTATAACATTACCAAAAAATCACCAGCCAAAGATATGGCTGAGTGGCGAATTAGGACCCAAGCTTTTATCTTGCGCTGAAGCAATTTTGATGGCTCATAGATGGGAGGGTATTTCCTATTCCTTAATATTGAACACTGTGAAGTCCCTGTTGACAATTCGGAATTTTGGAATGGCAAAGTCTTGCACTCAGTCTCCTTCTTGTATAATGGGTTTTGCAGTTTTGTTGAGCTCAATTAAATCTTGGCCATTTTGATAGTAGAGATAGTCTTCTTCTCTATATCCAAAGAGGTTAACTGATCTCTCAGAACTGGACTTAGTTTCACAGTTTGAGATGGAATCTATATCGCGATTGGTGTCTTCTTGAATGGATTGGATAACTGAAAGGTGGGTTTCTGTATGCAGATAGAGAATTGAGTTGTGTTGTCCTTTGTGGTGGAGGTATGCCAAGAATAAATCTTCAGGTTCCTGGGCTTCAAAGTAGGTATTAAGGTCTTCATGGGCATTGAAGCAGGTGTCTTGAAAAGTGTTTGAGAATATTGGTATGAAAACAAAGAGCATACCAGTTCTGATGATAACAGAAAGAAGTCCATGGACATAGAACAGCATCTAGACAGCTAGTTGTGCATCAACTTGGGTAGAATAATTACCTTCCTCGGAACCGTTTCTTTGCTAACATTATAATGAAACTCCAGGATTGTCATTCCTGGTTTTCATGGTCAAAGAGTATCCATACGTAATTTGGGACTGCTTCATATATTTGTTCGGAGCTTCACTCAAGATGCGGATCTCACTAACACATTCCAAACAAAAACAATAGGCTTCCTCCAATTCATATATTTTTAAAGCTGTTTCCCTTCACTGAAAATGTTGATGATGCCTTGCTATCCTCGAAGAATCCAAGGTCTTTATACCTACGTCTTCGCTTCTAACAAATACTTCCATCCACACCTTTGTCCAGAGCACCAGCACTCTAACCACCTTCAGACCTCCTGCAACCCAATGCCCATTCCTTTGCAACTACTGCAGCCCCCATCTCCCGATCCTCTATCGTCCTTATCATCATTGAATTATATTCAGACCATCAGTATCCTTGATGACATACTGCTCACAGGCTTATGCCTCCAGACCTGTGGTATTCTGTCAATTGAATGACCTCCAGACAAATTGGCCTCTTTCGATAAGAACAACTTTTCTGTGCAGAGTTGGCACATATTTTCAGGCCTCTGGCAGTCGTCTGCTTTTGGCTAGCACCTTTCAGTTGTTTTGCCGACAGTCTGTTTGTCGTCAGCGAGTCGTCAGCTTCTTAGCTGATGTCATTCAGCTGTTTGTTGCCTGGCCATATGTTATTGGCAATTTGCAGCAGAAGCGACTGCAGCCATTAACTAGCCGTCAATATTTAACAATGGTATGGATGTTTCTTTGCTGGCCATCTGAGAAGATCAGCTCTGGCATCTGAGACGAGTGATAGCGAATGGCATCTAATCAGGCAAATGATGGGTGATCGTACATGACCCCGTTGCAAAATTGCTAGGTATAACAATTTCCTCGATTTACAGTATCATTCCAACCATGGGATATGGTCTGGACAGTAGTGACTACTCAAACTAACAGCCAAATACACAATATAATCCTGATAAGTACCAACAGCAATTTCAAGGTGTGGCCCAGTATTCCAATAGCAATTTCAAAACATGGCCCAGTGTTCCCAACAGCTAAACACCTGAGGCATACTACTCTTCTAATCGTTTCAGCCAAAAATCCATCGTATACCACAGTACTTTCATTCTCATCTGCACTCCCAAGGTATTCCATTGTATACCCAACTGCAGAACTCACTAGATATACATTATTCCACCCATTACCAAATCTCTGAAGTCAAACTGCCATACCCCCAATTGGTTATACCACTGTTCCATCTTTCCCAGTAAAGTGAATTGAATAGTATAACCCTGCCTTGTTCAGAATATAAAATATACTTACTGAAAACAATTTATTGCCCCTTATAAATTCCAGTAGATTCAGTCTTCATCACAGCAACAGCTGCTGGGATGTTAGTCACATATGTTTTGAATTGAGTAACTGTATCATAATATTATTCAAATTGAACCCTTCCAATTATTTCAATCTTCAGGCAAATTGTAATGTATATTGTATTTTGCCTTATAATGAGTCTATTATATGCTTGGGCCAACTCTGAAATGGCTAGTCATATCTCAAACTTGTTTTCCCTCGCTGTGTTAAGAGGACAAAGCATTCACCCCAACTTACAATGTGTTCAATCAAAAAAATGAATAAATCAATCTTGAATATTTTTTCTACTGGACTAATATTTCTTTGTGGATCCATTCTTATCAATGGATGGAATACATAAATGATTTCTTAAAAGCACAGTATAGATTTCATTTATTTGGGTATGTGATTCTGCTCAGTTTTGATCTATTACAGGTATTGAAAAGAATTAATTTCAGAAATAAATAACATAACCAATATTAGTATATTGCTGTTACAGTATTATGTACTTATAGTTAGAATATTCTGAAGTGCATGGTGGATCCAACCAGTTGCAGGATAATCGGTAATATAATAGTGGTGATAAAGTATCTGAAGTTATTTATCAATCCAATGGTAAATAGCTATACCAATATATAATATAGTAGCTTTTCCTTTTGGGATTGTTATATCAATTTCTTTATATTTATACTAACTATAACATATATTTCTGTGTCCAGAGTCAAAGTGCAAGTTTTTATAGCAAGTCGAATAATTTGTAAAGTCCTGATTGTTGATATTGAGGCCAAATGGATTGTCATTTGGATTTAATCAATTGAGCTTTTAAAAATATGAATAATTAACTATATTTTAAGAATATTCTTTGAGAGAATTTTCTTCCTAGTTAAAAATAGTATTGATACTTTCCAATATATTGAAAGATTCTAAATCATACAGATATAAATGTATTTCAGCTAAATAAAAAAATTGACTGGACAAGAGCAATAGTAATTATAGATTATCAAGAACACCTAAATTTATTAAAGTAGATAGAAAGAATACCTCCCTCAAAAGCATTGCTTTTTTTGATTATATAATATAATACTGGAAGCATTACTCCAGATATGGCAGTAGAAATAGTATTCTTATCAGCTTCAGAACTTTATTCACCAGTAGAAGATTTGAAGCTTTCTGTAGAATATAAAAAATTTACTATAAATATTGAAAATAAAGTAAATTGACTTTCCAATATGTATATTGTAATGGCTTGAATTCTTTACAAAAAAAGTTAATATTTTTTGGGCCTTGCAAAACTGTGAGAACTAAATACCTATTTCTTAGCTTTCTAAAAAATATTTCAACTATACTTTATTCCATAACCACTGTACTTCAACTATTTTTGAACCAATACTATTTTCTTTACAACTATAATAGACCTCAATATTTCAACTTCTTTATATCTTCACTATTATTAACTTATACTGGAAAAACCTGTATCTTTTCATAATATCATATTCTGAACTATTGCCTCTTGACCTGTGGTAGCCATTCCAATAATTTTTATATAAATAGAATTCTTTTGATGGAAAGTTATTTCAGTATTGAGAATCAGTATATATTGTTTGGCTTTCAACAACTGTTAATTTTTTTGTTGGAACCATTTACCTAGTTGCTAGCTATCTATTTGTTATTGGCAATTTGAAGTTACAAAGTCTATTACTCTTGACCAGTATTTATTACCTATTCATAGTACACATGTTATTTGCTTATCATTGGAAAAATTCGCTTTTGTATTTCAAAAAGCAATAAATGACAATATCCAGATCCTGTAATTTCAGATATCATAAGTAAGAATATATATTTCTGCTCTAAGAATATATAATATCACACTCCATTGTAGTGGCAAATCACATAATAAACATTTGCAGTTTCACAGTGTAAGCAAAGTACAATCGGAGCTCAATTGAGTTAGCAACCAGAAAAATTACCTTGTTTCATATAAACTCAGCAGGAATTCCATTGAATTACAAATTTAGTTTCAAATCAAACTGTTGGTTTTGACTTGAATATCAAACTAAGTTCTATAAATTCAAATAATATCAGTGACCTGGTTGTGTTTGATCAGTTGCATTGTTGATTGATTATATAGCACTGCAATCTAGCTATAGGATAAAAAAAATATTAAAACAATCAAACATTAACTTTCTTGCTTACTTCATTAAAATTCTGAAACAAAATAATAGATTTTGAAACAATAATTTTGCTATCTATTTTGCTTAATACATATTAAACAAGTTCAGCAACTAAATATATTTTTTAGAGTTTGTTACCAATACTGGATCTAATAGATCAAGAATAAACTTGAGATTTTTCAACTGAAAAAATATACTAGAGAATACACTCAAGAGATGTTTTTTTATTTCCGAAATGAATAGCAAAATATAAAATTCATACATTTGACTGTGTATATATTATGGATACAATAAGTATCCATAAAAGGAAACAAATATTAAAAGTTAGCTGCAAATATCAAATAAAATGGAAATGCTATTAAGATAATGAATTGATCTAGAAATGAGTAACAAATCTCTCAAAACTAGAGTAAATACTTTACAACTATAAAAAACTATACTAATTGGATATAAAAAATATTAAATTAACAAAAATAGTTTAAGTTGTAGAGTTTATAGTGAATAGTGGTTTTAGCTAACCAATCAATATTTATCAATTGAATTTTAGTATAGAATTGGAGTTAATTAGAGTGGATTTAACGTAGGAAACATGGAAGTCGGACCCGACACCATCGTGGACAATCAATGGCATCATTTAGTGGGGGTGTCCATGCGCAAGATATAAAACCTTATCACCTCCCATGCACTCATACTTCCCTCAGCCAGCAACCATGGAACAAATCAAGGTCAGAGAAGCGAAGAAGCATGCAAATGAGCGGCAAATCCAGGCAGCACTGGAGGAAAGACGGATGAAGGGCACCAACCTCCGGCAATTGGCACTAAAATACAAAGGACACCGCTCAACCCTGAGTGATAGAGAAAGAGGGGTTCTATCCTGCCAGGAAGCCCAGCAACCATATCAGGCACTACCTCCGGGCATTGAAAAAGCACGAGTTCGATGGGTAGATAATATGGAAGCTAGTGGTTTCCCTTCTCATTTGGATCTTTTCAAGGGTATGGCTGCCCAGCTGGCAGAAGAAGAAAACAGAGGCAAGCTGGGAGCTGCCTGGCTTTGAGGCTTTCTCAACAGACACCCCCAACTGTCCACAAAGATTGCAGTAAATTTAGATCGACAACGTGCCCTCTCTAGCAAGCCAGGTCCAATCTGCGACTACTTTCGCAAACTTCATACCCTGCTTAAAAAGCACCACCTCCAACCCGAGAATATCTACAATATGGATGAATAGGGATTTCTGTTGGGCTTCTTAAATCATGCCAAAGGTATTGTAAGGCGGGGTCAAAAGCCACCAACAGAGGTTCAGGATGGATCTCGGTAATGGATAACCATTATTGAGACCTGCAGCGCCAACTATACTATGCTCCCATCTATGGTTATCTATCAAGGATGAGGCCTGTACCAGAGTTGGTTCGATGCAGATGAATCCGAAGCTAACCAACCAGCTGTGTTTGCATACAGCGATACGGGATTTACTACTGATAAGCTGGCGAACCTTTGGTCGGAGGACTATTTCAATCCCTGGACATGTGATCGTGCCAAGGGCTAACAATGCCTACTTCATCTAGATGGCCATCACTCACACTCTATACTTGATTTCGTTCGTTATGCAGTTCAGAATAAAATCACTTTGATGTTTTATCCCGGGCATACAACACATCTATTGCAACCTCTGGATGTAGGACTATTTGTGCCACTCCAAAAGGCCTATGGCTCGGCAGTACACTCCTACACCTGTGCAACCCGGACTGGTATTTTGAAGTGCAAGTTCTTTCAATTCTACTCCCAGGCAAAGACAATTGCCTATACCAAACCAAACATCAAAGCAGCCTGGCATACAACCAGACTTCATCCCTACAACCCTGATGCAGTCCTCCAACCCCTGCTCCGCAAATTGGAAGAAAAGCGACCAGTACAATCCAAGATGGGAGCCATTTCTCCTTCGAGATTTATAGCATGGAAAACCCCTCAAAACCGCAGGGAACTTCGCCATCAGACAGCTGCTGAAATCGAAATTGTCGCTGAAAGCAAATGCAAAATCACCAAGGCAACAACTATTGCTCTCCTTCGCAGATTGGCATACCGAACCGAAGCTGCTATTGCCAAGGCAGAGATTGCACATATAGAGACTGAAGATCTGCGCACCAAATATGCTGGAAAGAAAGCCCAAAGATCTGGAGGACGACAAATGCTTACCAAAGCACAGATTGCGGATTGGGCACGGCTGGAGAAGATGGAAAAAGAAGCGAGGGACAAGGACAAAATTGTTGCTGCAGAAGCACAAGCAAAGATTCAGAGAGCAAAAGCAAAAGCTGCTAAAAGAGAGGCGAAGGCTCAGGAAGTCCTGAAAAAGGCCGATAAGTCTCAGAAGAAGGTGCTGCATTTGATCCCAAATTTGTTTCTCGACACTGCTTATCGTGAGAAGACAAAGGTTACCATTGTTATTCCTGATAGTTCAGATATAAGTGAAGTCAGTAAGGATGAAGACAGTGGGTCCGAAGGGTCTGTATTTGAGGGCCAAGCTAGAGCGGATACTTCTTCAATTGCTAATTGGTCTCTAAGACACTGGAGTGGCCAGAGGCTAGTATATAGTGGCTATGGGAGCGATGACTGGGAGGAGGTGGACTAGAGACAACAAGGAGGACTGTATTCCATTTCTCATAATGTCATGATCTTTGTTCTTAAGTTTGACAGTAATTGGACCATTTTGGGTCAATCTACCTTGGATTATTTACCTCGTAATTTTGCACACATGGTGTTTGAGATGGTGTCAGGTCCAACTTCTGTGTCTCATATATCAAATTTTTATTTTATTTTAAAAATACAAAGTGGTACTTACAGTTTTACAGTTGTCAGGATATATTATGTATGCCAAAAAGTAAATTGACAAATATTTCTGTAATATCTATTTCATTCTGATAATAGGATCAATATTCCCAAAAAAATTTTACTTTCGTTTTAGGGCAAGATATTCTTCAAAGCAATGGGAAAAGTTGATATGAAGTGTATCTCTATAGAAAATATATGTCAGCAAGTCATATATATATATCTACCAAGTTAGTACATATTGTTGAACAAACAATTATTGCTTAGCAAGAAATAGACTATTGTTTATTTTTATTTATTCATTATTTAATAATACTATTCATTAAGTATCTAGTAATATCTATTATAAATATTTAATATCATTATATATATTGGTTTTTGCTTCTATATTATTTGTAAGCTGCTATCAAGTTCAAAAATATTGCAAAAGTCTGATTGGTTGTACAATATTTGTTGTTGTTTTTTCAGTATATCAACTAAATTAATATTTTATCTTACTTGGTTTCTACTCTAATTATCATTTATATATTACCTATTCTAATACTTCAGCCATATGGAATATTCCTTCTTGTATTTCCTATGCAGGTAGATAATACTGGTCATATTCTTAATTCAGCTGAATTTTTAGATATGAATTTAATATATCTTTCAATATATTTAAGATTCTTTGATTTGACACAATCACATTGGGAAACAATCCCTGCGCCCGGATGCATTTGTCACGTCAGGGTGTGAGTCGTGCGCCTTGAGCTCTTGGAACGCCGGGAGGCAGGTTGATATGTAAGTCCGGGACAATACGATGTAACGCATTGCAAAAACACCTCTAGGTGCTATAGATTCACACGGTCGCATATCACTCTGCTGGATGCCATCTGACGTTTAATATACGGTGTTTTTCATCTGGTCGTTGCAATTTCATGATGCCTGGTGCATGGTGGCAACACCACTCTGTGCATTGTAATGATAATGCTACACACTGCATATATCACCATACCATCAGCGTTTCGCAAAGTAGTCTTGATTAAGTCATTTAAATCTATTTTCACTTCTGAACATAATTTATACCCTTTTCACCACTGTATTCAACTCATTCTCCAGCATATAATAAATGTCGTTCCAGGTCGCTAGGTCTATATAACTATTGACTATTCATCCTTTATTCTCTGACTTTGACGAAATGGGCTCCTCTGGAATCAAGTGAATCGCACCCACAATATTTCCTGCACTAATAACTGCATATGCACCTCCAGAAGATAGTTTCACCACCCTGCCAAGCTGCGATGCACTTTCCGGCATTCCACTGTTGGCAGGCTTTGTCACTTCAACATATGCTAGCCAAAAGGTATTCTTGCCAGGCAGATGGACGAGTCACAGCTTGAATAGATGAAGCATACGGTACAGTACACATCCCTGCAGTGCATTGCGAGACAGCCCCTGCCCCTCCTTACATTGCGAAGTCTGAACCCATACCCAGTGATGGCGGGCAGCCCCGGAATACCATTGTTTATCTCCAGTACATCTGAGCTTCTGAATAATGTGCTCGCCATGCATATCGCGTGATTCTACCTCCAATCCATAGTACATTACGGCAGCAATGCTTAAGAGATCATCTGAATCAATGATGATCTTTTTGGAGTGTAAGAATTGACAGGTGGCATCGTATAGTTCATTTCGGAGGACGTCGTCACCGATTGTTTTCTAGACGCCTTGAAAGTTCATGACTTTCTCTTTCCCTTTGTGCTGCTGGGGAGATATGAACCTCAATGCACAACGTCAAGTGGTTGCTTCCGTCGTCACTTTTGTCGTCGCCTGTGGAGCAGCTCATTCACGATTGCATGTGTCATGATCGGCATATCTGACAGCGAATGCATCACTTCGAAGGTAGTAGTTAATCATCTGAGTATAGTAATCACCGGTTCTATTCGAGGCATTAAACCTGTCCTTAATCTGCTTCCGGTGAGAGCTTTCTCCAATCACTGTCGACCACTGTTTAAGCGATCCGTACTGTTGTATCTGCTCTCAGAAGTGCTGCATGGGATGGATCTTGGGAATATTGAAATCGTAACCATCTTCAATGTATTCAGCCATTTCTGCATCGATAATATCTTTCCATGTATTGTGAATGCACTGTCAAAAGGCTGTCATTTTCTTGTTGTTTTCCACCCAATTCAACTTGGCATCCCACTCGGCACACAATTCCGTACATCTCTCTTTGGGGTCTGCTGCAAGTCATTCGCCAGCCGTGAATTGTTGAAAAACATCCTTCGACTCGTGGAAGCAACGTAGAGCATCGTCCATATGGACCACCGTTTCTTCCTCGTGAGAGTCATTCTGGCAATAGAAATAGAACTCAATAAGGGAGCGAGAGCACTCCACTGCACAGTCAAAAACACTACACTGAGCGGGGCTTGGGTCCCGCAGAGCATTGCGTACAACACCCACAAGGAATTGTGTCAGTGTCTTGATTTCTCCTGGGTTCCAATGCGAAACCTCCTCACATGCACATCTTGGCTTCATCATATCAACGTATGCAGGCACCAAGAGCCAAATATCCTCGAACTTGTCAAGCCGCGTATGCTGTTTTAGAAATTCGTGATGCCATGTGAGGAGGTGCTTCAACATTCGAATTTGCATCGTATGGAAACAATCAGGCTTAGGAAGATCGCTTGTGACACAATCAAGATACCAGAAGATGTTGATGCCTGAGTTCACATCATGGCGTTTGAGTTTGGTGATACTGAGAGGTGTATTTGAATCCGAGAGCATACAATACATATTATGATTCCGGAGGTTATGTCGCCCATGTCAGTGGGGTAGATTACCCATCTCCAACTTGGGGCATTCGCACCAGTAGCATACACCATTCTTGATGTTGTGAAGGTCACGGTGCTCGGGGTAATCGGCCATCCATACAGCCAGTGTCGAATAACAATGCCTGAAGTTGCCATCGCACAGCGGGCATGGAAGGGGCGAGTCTCAACATTAAGTAGGGGTTGCAACACATGCTGTAGCACGTTCTGAGAAACCATTCAATTATGCTCTCTCTGAGCATTTCTTCTTTTGAGCGGGACATCACGCATCTTGATGGCAATGGGCAAAAGAGCGACCAACAACACGCTGTGCATTGTGTACTTCATATGTGCGGCTGCTGATGGGTTGCCGATCATCATATATATCGTCCATGCCTTCTCAGCGACCAACAACACACTGTACATTGTGTGCGTCATCCGTGCGGCTGCTGATAGGTTGCCGATCGTCATATATATCGGCCATGCCTTCTTGTCGCCAGAGAAGTTTATGAGGTGGGAGGCGTCAGACATCAATAGCATCGGCACCAGCGTGCCACCGGCAGGTATTGTTGTTTACATAATTGTGAGCATTGTAAACAGCATAAGAAGGAAGCTTACCTGCTTATCCCCCCACCAGTCTCCAGTATGCATTGCGTTGCAATCACGGTGCCCAGAATCATTGAAGTAACATTTCGGAGTATAAGTAAGATGTTCCTCATCTGCTGGCTGCCGGAGTAGCCATTTTGCACACTCTATAATATCATGGTGCCAAAACTCAATTGCATCTGGATGCTGCACACACCATGCCATCTGCAACGTAGCTTTCTTCCAGAAGCCATGGCCGAGTCCATCCTCCATTGCATCGATTGTCGGTCGGAGGTGGTAATTCGATTTCAGAGAATCGCGCACATTCTTTTTAAGGCCACAGTTGCCCTTCAGTAAGTCGTCGATGACGCTTTCGGGATGACCTTTCGATGTAACCAGCTTTGTAAAATTGTACTGCTCCTCACTCTCAAATGGATGGATGGGGTTGTCAAAGTATTGCTCAGCGTTGTGCTTATCGTCGGTCGGAACGTATGCGACAGGGGCACTGGCATTGGTATATGAGAAGTTTGCAATTGTGTTCAAGTCTAATTCGCATGGTGCTGGAGAAGGAGACGTGTGCAACGGAGAAAATGCGTCGGGATCATCAACGCGGTTATGGGTAGCTTGAAAACCACTCTAAGCATTATGAACGCATTGCTGGAAGGTTTTTCGAACATGTTTATGTGGCTTGGAGTCTGTCTTTGCGTCAAGGCATTGGACGCAATATCAAGGATGATCACTTTCAATGTTTGTGTAGAGCTACAGGTCAGACTTGTACAGTTTCAAGCATACAGGACACAAATGATTCGATGTTCGTATGGAAGCCATGGTGCACACGATGTAGAACATGCGGAGAGCTGAATACAGAATGTCATGAATGTTGACATGCATGGTTCGTTGCCATACATGGGTCGTTGCAATGCAAGGGTAGTAAGATTAAGCATAAAGCCAAGGAGGCTCTTCAAGGCGGAGATTTCGTCCATAAAACATGAATTTCCAAGAGATTCAGCTCCATTTGGACCATTTGCATTTCAAAGCGGGCTTCAAAGTGTGCTTGGGCTCTAAATGCACTTGGCTGCAAGTGCATTTGCGCTGCTAGTGCACTTGAGTGGCGAAACCCAAGTGACGAAACTCAGGTGAAAACATACAATATCACTTATTTTTCGTGCCAAGACATGTATTTCTTAGAGAATCACCACGATCTAGTGCACTTGCAGTTCAAAGCGGGTTTGAACGTATGGTTGGGCTCTATGCTCACTTGGCTGCATGTACATTTGGGCTGCCAGTGCACTTGACTGGGTGAACCTTGGGCAAAAACATGCGATATCACTCATTTTTTGTGCTAAGACTTGTCCTCAGAGTTCATGACACCACGGCACCAAGTGAAACTGGTGTGCCCAGAGGTCTCTGCACCGTCAGAAATGCCGGTGACACTGCTCTCACTCCAAATGGCAGGTCCCGACTGTTAATGAAACTGCACTGCGTCATCATGTTTGCACTTGATGTCACAGCCATACGGTAGGGACTCAAACTGACAGATTTCAACGCTTTGACCCAACAATCACTTCACAAGACTCTAGGAGTGTTTCAAATGGCTCTCAGAGTCGAAGAAAACATGCTGAGCATGATTCAGGCTGGAAGAGAGGCACTGATTGTGACTCACAACCAGGTGAGCTCCTTCTCGAGTACGATGCTTGATATCGCCAACGCTTTAGCCTGCGAGCCACTTCCACGATTCTAGCATGTTGGATGGTTCACTTTGCACTGTATATATACTGCCATATACTCCCTCCGTTCCGATTCTTCTCCATCTTCTCTATGTACTCTATCCTATATACTCTGATTATTGTTTTTAGACACATTAACCCTAACCCTGCTTTACCCCTCTTATACCCTATAAAACTCTGAACATTTAGATGCCACCCAAAAAGAACTCATCCACCCCCTCCAAAACCGATGCCATTGAGGACAGTCTACTCCTAGATGGATTTGCGAAGCAGTTCATGGGCAAGCACATTCGGGGCCTTATTCGGATATATGCCATTCACGGTGTCAAGGATGATGCTGCAATTGACTTGATGTATGATATCCTTTTCATGGACCCAGTGACTACAAGGCACTTTAGACAGTTTCAGGGAATGTGGAAGCAGCGGGCATCAACACAACCACAACACATTGAATGGTGGAGTGGGTTCCCGGCGTTTCTCCTGAACTGTTTCGACAACATTCGGGTCCAAATGAATCTGTATCACAAAGAAAACCCACCCCTACTCAGCGACTCCGATGCCGACTCCGACTCCGACTGCCACTACGACTCCGACTCCGACTCCGACTCCTGCGACGACGTCTCCAAATGTGGCAAAGCCCATGCGAAGAAAGGCAGCTGGTATGCTGGGAAACTGAAGCCGAACCCACCATCCCACAAACATGGAACGCCACCTACCATTGTTGCCAATGTCCCTCAGAAGAAACGAAAACTGGATAACATTTCGACCAATGCCATCCCTACCGCCCCAAACCTCACATACACCTTCATGGTCTGCATCATTGACCCTAAAAGGTACCCAGCAGAATACATCTGTTGGGACGACGTCTTCGTCCACCACAGCACCTACAGATGGCATCCCTCACGAGTCGAGAATCCCACCGCAATGACTTCACAATGTGCTGTGAGTTGCCTATGTCCCACCAGGGATGTCAATTATATTCCTGAGTGTCTAGTCATGCTGGGCGAAATTTATCTGCGGCCTTGTGATGTAACTTGACTGAATAGCAACAACTCCGTGGCCACCTTCTTCTCTGTTACAGCTTACAACCCTGTCATTGTTGTGGCTGTTCTGAAGGCAATGACAGTTGCACCTCCAAGTATTGCAAGGGCTACTCCACGAACACCACCACCACAACTTCAACCATTTCTTCTGAAAACAACTGTTGCCTCCAAACCGACCAATAGCCCGACCCCTGCTGCCATGTTTGTCGCAATTGACCACCCAGCAAAGACACAACCGGAGGTGGCTGCCATTCACCGCGTCAAGTTTGCCCCTCTCCAAGATGTATCCGCTGCGCCGCTTGAAAAGGAGTCGTCATCTGTGCTGGAGATATCGATGAATGACCGGATAGTTGCACAATCAAGGAACGAGAGATCACAGAAGGTGCAGCAGGGGACAAGGTCAGTAATGGCGGGGGTGTTGATAGAGTGTGAGGCAATGTATGACGATGCACTGGGGTCAGAGAGTGTTAAGCCGTTGGGGTCAGTAGCAATTGGAATGCACCAAGATGCCAATTTCAGTATGAGCTTTACACAGCTCGAGGCGTTGAGTTTGACTCCACCTGCAGGTATTTTGGACTTATGATTTTCGGTATGTCTAATAGTACTGCGAATAACTAGCATACTGACACATGTGTTTGGTTTGTGTTTGGGCCAGGTGGAGTTGTTTTTGCATTTTACAGAGTTGTTTTTAGTCTCATTTGGGTTTTCTTGGAATCATTGTTTTTGGTTTCATGGCCGGGGGATGCTAGTGTATGATTCACTCTTTCAGTACATCCTTTATCTTTCCAGCAATTGACTAGCAAGCTAACGACGCATTAGGGATTTGATTTTTGGCGTTGGTTTTCTAATATGGAACATTGTATTTGGGCTAGCCAGGATTGTATCTCCATCTTCAGGAGTCGCTTATATTTTATTTTTGATTGTACGGAACATTTTCGTGACAAGCTAATACAATATGGTGTGAATCTGCCCCTTTATGAGATCACTTCTTCACAGCGATATGTCGGTCCTTGTCTACACTGCTTTAATCTTCGTCTGCACCGTGGAGTCGAATTCGCAACTGCATCCACTCTGTCAGTTTTTCTGCTAGTTCTGCTTTCTGAAAATGACTCGAACAACAAAGCCACTGCAAAAGGCCACATGCTGAATTCCAAAAGCAACACCGGCCACTCCTGGAGTTGTCTCCCCAATGCCACGTTTTGCAAACGGTAAAAAGAGGAAACTCACTTTGCAGGCTGACAGGCAGAAGCAAAAGCGGATGAAGGCTACAGTTTCACATATTGAAGGTTCAACTACTCAGATCACCTCAGCATCTACACCCATTGCAGCCCTGCTGCCGTCTCTGCCCCACCGAATGCAGCCTCCATTTCGATATCGCCATTACCCAGTGCCATTTGCGTCGGTATTCATTCAGCGACAAACCTTAGTCATCTCCGGAGTCCACACTGATCATCATCGGATTCACAACTCATCACATCGTCTGCGCCGAATACACTGTCGACTTTGTCAGTCAGAAACAAAAGATATGGGAGTCGAAGTGTTCTTGCACCAGGTGACCTTCGAGTTACTGCCGTACTGGAGACAATGCATCACATGATAGAGAAACAACTACTGAGCGAGAGGCCATTTCCAACTGAAGCTGGGTTAATGCTGGTAGCTTATGCGATTTCAAGAGTGGTAGATACCGACTAACATCGTTTCTACACAAAGTCAGTAGAGTATTGCTGGCCCAAGGCATGCAGGCAGGAAGGAGTCAATATTAGCTTCCCGGAACATCAGAAGCAGTGTCTCAAGATAGTTCAGTTTATCCCATAATTGCATTCTCATTGACACACCAGCCGTATGTCAGATCAAAAACAGTTACAATGCAGTGCGATCGCACTTCATCAGGAAGGCCCGTGATTGTATGGGGAGACTATACAACTTGCATCGTTTCGAAGACGATGATGAGCGTCTCATACACATTGACCAACTACTTTCAGATTTCAAAATCACTGTGCGCCAATGCGATCGTACGAACAAACCTGAGGTGAGTCCTGTCAGCCATTATCAGCATCGCTAACACCACCAGGAACGAGCTAGCTGCTGTCTTGCCAAGAAGATTCCACAATTTCTATACCTCCATTTCTTCCAACGATTATGCAAACACAGCAGGCATTTGAAGGGCTTCCATAATTGGATTTGAGAACAGACACCCCCAGAACTGATTGTGTTAACATGTACGGCATTGCATCACACACTGACTGAGTGGCAAAGAAATAGAGGTTCAGCTCCAACAAAGGTTGATAGCGATGACTTCGAGATCTGGCGGAAACGGCCCAAGTGGGAGTACTACTTCAATCGAGATAATGATGGTGATAAGTATGGCCTTTACAATGCATGCAATTGCTCTAACATTTTGCAGAAACTTACACCGATCTCATGAATATTTGGAACGATCTCCCATCTCCATTAAGACAGAAGGTGATCAAGTCCATACAGGCAGCTCTCAACAACCTTATTTAACGTGAGAATGGAGCAAATGACACGCCTGCCGTTGTTACCAAACCTCGTCGGGTGGTGTTAAACAAAACTGTGTTGGAAGCTCTGATGATGGAGCCAGCCATTGAGACTCCGATCATTTCAGTGATCTGCATCCCCATTGCTAAAGGCTTGTCTTTCGATGATGAGGATAGGGTTGACGATAGCGACAATGATAATGACAATGAGCATGATGACATACACAGTGCCAGGAGTCGTGCCCAGCGATATGGTGGCTTCCAGGTGGATGATGTTCAGATCACGAATGAGGGGGTGGCGAATGAGGACGAAGATGAGGATGTGGATGACGATGCGGATGAGGACGAGTACAAGGATGTAGAGTTGGAATCGGTGGACGACTGTGAAGGAGAAAGCAGTTTAGAGAATGTGCTTGAAGCTGGCTGCGACATGTAGGATGGCATTTGGAACGGGAATGTTACGGTTGTGTCGAGTGAGGATCGAAGAGGGAGTAAGGATTGGTGAAGGGTAAAGGGAATACGAAGGAGAACAGGTTTCGTACAAAGGAAAGCAGGTTTCGTTCGAAAGAATCAGGTTTTGTTGGAAGGAATCAGGTTTCGTTGGTTGCGTTGTAAGTATGACGTGATGGTTATGGCGTAAGCCGTGGGTTGAAGGGGTTGTGTACATAGTTGGGTAGAGTTAGGATGTATATCGGAATAAGTGAGTAAAGGTGACAACGGTCGCATTAACTGTATATAAGGACGCTGGATTTGCGGAGGATAGGTTTGTTTGTCACTCGTTCCCTAGTCTACAAAACAATCAATAGCTTTGGCACCAACGTCTGTTCACTTCTGTGATTCCGGATTTCGAGTCTCTTGTCCTGTCTGCAATACTTGCAGTTCTGAATCTTAGTTTGATTTTTATAACCCCTAGAACTCCGAGCCTACGAAACCTTGACAGAAGAACGATTCTAAAATCAATTCTACCGGTTATATTTTAGTATATGTGCCGCTACTCTCATTGAAGCGGCTGTTACTTTTGCCATAGACCCTGCAACTCCCTTTGTTCCGTGTTTAAATCCGTTGGAAATTTTGAAAACAAGCTCACAGTACACAGCTTTTGGAGACATTCCTGCGTTGTGTGCCTGTGGCAACATCGACGAGAAGGATCCATGCTGTTTTACAGGCCAGCGTACGACAGCAATAAACCACAACAATCCAGAATCAACTTCTTCGACCTAGCTGGTCGAACAATCAACCTTTTTGAAAAAAAACCTTTGAACGCCTTTGATAGCATCGACGCTATCCTCAACGAACCCGAGGAATCTTTGGAAGCATACTTCTGGGACGAACCACAAACGGTATCTCCTTGTAATAGCTACTGGACAAAACCAGCTAAAAACGGAGGAGGTCTCCAGATCGACGACACAGTATTCAAGAACTTCTGGACCAAGTATTACAGTCTCCACGTTGATTGCCAGAACGAAGAACCGTGCTACTGCGAACACAACTGCAGAGGAACACATACGACAATTGGCAGAGCAACAAAAGCTCAATCAACGAAATCAGAATCTACAATCAAGGCAACACAGAAGATCATAGAAAGCCAAACCTCGTGGGCGGATTACAATCAACGAAAAGCAAATAAGGGAAAGGGAGTAGACCGCGAATTACACCCGGCCCCCTTACCAACCCCGCTGATCATCATAATAACACCCAGCAAACACGAGGTGTTCTTCTGGTAGATGGTCAACCCATTTTTAGAAGCAGAAATCGAAGCTGCAATCCAACAAATCCTAACCAATATTGATCAGGTGGCAGACTGCCTGGACAGAAAAACACGATCACAGTTCACCGCTGCCAACCTCCTCGCAGCAGCCTCTCAACATCACCGCCAAGATGTCAGGAGAATCATCAAGGCCAACCCGCGATGTCACGATGACCGGAGCATTTCAGGTGGAGCTGGCAATCGTGGCAGCAAAGAATACAGAAGCCATGAACGAAACACAGCTCAGGGATCATATCAGGGATATCAACAAAGGGCTAACAGCACTGAGCCAACTACCAACGACCAGCAAACCGAACGAATTGCTCAAGGAACAGCAATCTGTGAAGAATGCGGAAGTACGAATATTGGAATTGTTGGCAGAAGGAGAAAAAGTCGTCCAGGAAAGGGACAATCTGAAGCAGGAACTACTGCTTACTCAACAAACAGCGGCAACAACAGAAACACCGCAAACATGCAGTCATGGGGACCTGGTTGAAGAAATCCGGATCCTAAAACAAGCATTGGAGGAAGCAAATCCAGACCTGGCGGAATTGAAACAAGATCTGGAAGATGCTCAAGCTCAAATGGAGAAGTTTAGGGACCTGGCAGAAGAAAATCAACAACAGGTAACCAGGATTCTGAAATTAACAGAGGGAAGAGGGGGAGAATCAAGAGTAAGAACAGAAGGGGAAAAGCGAGAAGAGAAGGTAAATGACATCACCAGCTTTTCAGGAGAAGATAGAAAGGAACTTCGAGTGTGAAAGGTGCAGCTGGCATTGAAGATAGCCGGAAAACCAAAGGCGTTCAACAACGAGCAGAAGAAGCTAAGATACGTGGTTGGATGTCTAAAGGGAGTGGCCCTGGCACAAATGATGCCACACTGTGACAAAATCTCGGGGGAAGTCAAACTCAATACCCTGAAAGACCTAGTTGACCTGCTGGATGTAGCATTTGGAGATGAAGACAGAGCAGCAACGGCGAAAAGGGAACTCGAGAAACTCAGGCAACGACACCGCGAATTCTCCCAGTACTTTGCAGAATTTCAGAGATCCGTAGTAGATACAAAATGGAACGAAAACACTCAGCTAGATGCACTACGACAAGGACTGTCCAACGAGCTCAAGGACTCTATTCAACACATCGAGGAACCAGAGAGTATGATCGAGTTCGTCAAGATGGTATCAAAAAGGGACGCACAACTGAGGAGAAGAGCCGCGGAAAAGAAATCTGGGAAATGGGAGGGATACAAGAGGTCCGATTCAACGACCAATACCACATCCACCCCAGACTTGGCACCTGCGGGATCAGTTGCAGGATACCATGGCCCCGCTCCGATGGACCTTTCAGCAGTAAAAGGACAAAAGATTACACCTGAGGAAAAGAAGAGACGAAGGGAAGGGGGACTGTGTATGTATTGTGGGGATAGCAGACATTTCGCGGCATCATGCCCAAGGAAACTGAAGGCAGCATCAGGACAAACGGAAGTGTCACCTTTCAAGAAGGCAGCAAATGAGGGAGATGCAGATTCGACAACACGAAAAGGAAAGAAAGTGGAATCGGGAAAAGTTTAGTCCAGTGCAATAGGGATGGCAATTGCGCTGCAAACGAATCTCCTTTGTCAGTCAATGCTAGTTTTGGTATTTCGCAATTTTCTATATCAAGCGCAGAAATAAAAGAGTCTTCTATGGAAAGCAAACATCTCGTTGTGAAATGCTCGCTGAAAATAGAAGACAAAATCATTGATACCCACGTTTTGATAGACTGCGGAGCTACTGGAATAGCATTTATTGACAAAGATTTCGTCCCCCATCATCAATTACAAGAAAAAAAATTAAAGGAATCAAGAGATTTGGAAGTTATAGATGGAAGGCCCATCGAATCAGGAACCATTACCACTATAGCCAAACTAGACTTAGGCATACGCGGACATCAGGAGCAACTACCAGCATTCATTACGAAACTTGGACATTACCCAATCGTACTTGGATTACCATTGCTACAACTTCACGATGTTACAGTCAAGTTTCAAAAGAAAAGAATAGGATTCGAAAGCAATCATTGCCAGAGGCATTGTCAACATCATTCGAGCGTATGGGTATGGGGAAATCATATGGAAATGGCGGAATCCGATGGGCCAAAACTGGACATATGTGCCATAGCAGCAGCCCCATTTATGAGACGGAATAAAAAGGGGAAACTCAAAGTGTACGCTGTAACCTTATATGAAATCAATAAGGCCCTAGAAGTGAAGGACCTTCAAGAAAAACCGCTGGAACAGTTAAGTCCTAAGGAATATCATGAGTTTCTCCCCCTCTTTGACAAAGTAATCGCTGAAAGACTACCACCACATAGACCATACGACCATAAGATTACACTCCAAGATGGCTTCACCCCACCTTTCGGACCAACATACTGCCTGTCAAGAGAAGAACTACAGGTATTAAAAGAATGGATTGAAAAGAACTTGACGAAGGGATTCATCAGATCGTCATCATCACCATGCAGAGCACCAGTGTTGTTCGCACCTAAACCAAATGGGGGATTACGACTATGTGTGGACTATCGAGGACTCAACGAAGGCACGATAAAGAATCGATATCCATTACCATTGATCCAGGAAACCCTGTTACGATTATCAAAGGCCAAGTGGTATATCAAATTGGATGTTCGAAATGCCTACAATATGATTCGAATTGCAGAAGGAGACGAATGGAAAACGGCGTTCAGAACTCTCTATGGCCTATTTGAATCCTTGGTTATGCTGTTCAGACTCACCAACGCACCAGCATCCTTCCAGGAATTCATCAACGATACCCTTCGACCGTTTTTGGACATCTTCTGCACCGCCTTTTTGGACGACATCCTCATTTACGGTGATAATCTAACGGAACACAAGGAACATGTCAGGGCCATAATGACAACATTGAAAGAGGCCAGATTATATCTGAAAACCGAAAAATGCGAGTTTCATCAACAGGAAGTCAAGTATCTGGGACTGATAGTTGGGGTAAATGGAATTAAAATGGATCCGGAACAGGTAACTGCGGTCAAGGAATGGGAAGCACCCGGAAAACTCAAGGAAGTTCAGGTGTTCATAGGTTTTGCCAACTTCTATCGAAGATTTATAAGGAATTACAGCAGGGTGGTGCAACCATTAACAAGACTCACCAAAGAGCTAGTACCTTTCCACTGGAGTCCCGATCAAAAGAGAGCATTTGCCGAATTAAAAGATGCGTTTACAACAGCACCAGTGCTGGCACATTTCGATTACGAAAAGGAAATCGTTTTGGAAACTGATTCATCAAGTTACATGTCCACTGGAGTACTATTTTAATACGATAATCAGGGGGTTCTTCATCCGGTAGCACTCTTCTCCAACAAACATACACCTGCGGAAGAAAATTATGAAATCTACGATCAGGAGTTGGGAGCCATCGTTAAGAGTCTAGAGCAATGGAGACCGGAATGCGAAGGGTCAGTACATCCAATTGAAATATTGACTGATCACAAGAATCTCGAATCCTTCATGACATCAAAGCTACTCAACAGAAGACAATCAAGATGGTCTGAATTCCTGTCAAGATTCAAGTTCAAATTATATACCGCCCAGGAAAACAAGGTCAGAAGCCCGATGCACTCACCAGAATGCCAGGAGACATTCCTCCCAAGGGGGGAGCAGAAAAAAACCCAACAAATCGTGCTAAAGACGGAGAATCTAGACCAGAGAATACAAAAGGGAATGGTGGTAGCGTTCGCGGAAGTAGTCAATCGAGATGAGGAAGAGGTAAGTCCAAAGGAGTTATGGAACTGGATTCAAAACATTTGCAAAGACTGCCCGTTCGACAGCAGCGAAGGACTGTGTATTGACACAACAGAGATGGTCAACAACGAAGCACCAGATAAACTCAAACTGTCACGGTTGTGTTGAGTGACGATCGATGGTGGAGTGATGATTGGTGAATAATATAGAAGATAAAGCATGACGAGTATGAAATCGGGTTTCGAATGGAGGCTGAAAGCACGACGAGAATGAAATCAGGTTTCGAATGGAGGCTAAAGCATGAAGAGCATGAAATCAGGTTTCGAATCAGGTTTTACGGGAAACGACGGAATCGTACGAAAGCGGTGTACAAAGAAAGCCGGAGTTCGGATGTATTATGGAACGAGTGAATCACTGTATATGAACCAGGCGTTCGGCGGAGGATAAGTTTCTTTCTTCACTCGTTCTCTCGTCTATAAAGTAATCAATTAGCTTCGGCTTTCACTTCTTTCACACTCGGTGATTCTGGATCGGATCTCTTGCGTACAGTCTTTGTTCCTTTAGCTACAGGCTATTTTCGACTCTTGAAGCCTTCCGGCTCTTGGATTTTATAACCCCTAGAACCCCGAACCCTGAACCCTCGACACCCAGCCCTGAACCCTTGACAGAAGAACGAGTCTAAAATCGATTCTACCGGTTATATTCTGAGTTTTAGTCCTAGTTTATGTGCCGCTATCCTCACCAAAGCGGTTGTTACTTTTGTCACAGACCTTGCAACACCCGCTGCACCGTGTTTCGATCCGTCGGCAATTTCAATAATCGACTGATCGTTCACAGTTTCTGGTGACATATCTGCATAGCCTGCCTGTGGAACCTCCGCAGACCCACGCACGTTTTCGAAAATTAGTTAATGACGGCATACGACTTCAATTGCCATAGCCGCATTACTTTGTTCAATCTAGCCGGTCAACCTTGCCAGTTTTCAGAACCGGAACCCTTTAACAGTTTCGCTAGTATCGACGAAATCCTCCAAGAAACCTAAGAATCTAAGACCTCGATCCCTTCCGTTAGCAGCATTCTTACATCGCCAGAAAGATGTCAGGCGAATCCTCAAGAATGGCCCGTGACGTAACCCTGATAACGGCGATTCAGGAGGAGCTGGAAAACGTAACACAGGCAGACACGGAGGTGATGAACGAAGAACAACTCTGAAGTTACACCCAAGATGTCAAAAAGGGGTTGAACGCCCTCGCCAGGTTACCGACGACCGGCAGGATGAACGAATTGATGAAGGAACGGCAATCTGTGAAAGATGCGGAAGCACGAATATCGAAATTATCGGAGGAAAGAGAAAACTGGAAAAGGGAAGCGACCCTAGCAACACAGAGACTGGCAGCAGCAGAAGGAACAGTTCCCGAATGCAGTCATGGGGACTTAGTGGAAAAAGTCCGGAACCTGGAACAACAACTGGAAGGAAGGCATCCAGATCTGGCGGAACTGAAACAAGACCTGGAAGACGCCCAGGCACAGATGGAGAAATTCAGATCGTTGGCAGAAGAAAATCGGAAACAGGTAACCCGGATCTTGAGGCTAACGGAAGGAAGGATGGGAGTGGAATGGGAAGAGAGGGAACCAGAAGAAAAAGGCAACAAAATTGCCCGTTTTTCAGGAACAGACAGGAAGGAACTTAGGGGATGGAAGGTGCAGTTGGTTTTGAAGATAGCAGGAAAACCCAGAACGTTCAATACCGAACAGAAGAAGCTAAGGTACGCGATGGGACGTCTCGAGGGAGTAGCCATGGCACAGCTTATGCCATACTGTGAAGAAGTTTCGGGGGAAGTAAAACTCGATTCCTTGATAGATCTGCTTGACCTGTTGCACTTAGCTTTCGGAGACCAAGACAAAGCGGCAACGGCCAAAAGGGAACTATTGAAACTCAAACAACGAGACCGCGAATTCTCCCAGTACTACGCGGAATTCCAAAGGTACGTAGCGGACGTTAAGTGGAACACAGAAGCCCAGCTAGATGCATTACGAAATGGGCTGTCAAACGAACTCAAAGACTCTCTACAACACACCGAGTTACCAGAAAACCTGGTCGAATTCGTCAAGCTGTGTTCAAAAAGAGACTCTCAGCTGAGGGCCCGGGCCGCGGAAAGGAAGTCAGGAAGGTGGGAAGGAGGATACAAGAAGTCCGACCCAACAACCAACACCACACCCGCCTCAGAGACTGCACCTGCGGGAACAGTAGCAGGATATTTCGGCCCCGCCCCAATGGACCTCTCAGCAGTCAAAGGCAGGAAGATCACAGCAGAAGAGAGAAAGAGACGAATGGAAGGAGGACTATGTATGTACTGTGGGGACTCAAGGCACATCGCAGCAAGTTGCCCGAGAAAATTGAAAGCAGCATCAGGACAGGTGGAAGTAACGCCGTTTAAGAAAGCAGGAAATGAAATGGACGCCGATTCGGGAGCAGGGAAAGGAAAGGATGTCGAGTCGGGAAAAGTTTAAACCAGTGCAATAAGGATGGCCATTGCGCTGGGCACGAATCTCCTTTGTCTACAGTTGTTAAATCTCGTTTTGAAATTTCGCAGTTTTCAATCAGTAGTGCAGAAATTAAGGAGTCTTTAATGGAAAGCAAACATCTTGTTGTAAAATGTTCGCTGAAAATCGGAGACAGGTTAATCGATACACACGCTCTAATTGACTGCGGAGCCACGGGAATAGCATTTGTGGATAAAGATTTTGTTCGCCATCATCAGTTAGAAGAGAAGGAATTACGAGAATCAAGAGAGTTAGAGGTTATCGATGGAAGGCCCATCGAATCAGGAACCATTACGACCATGGCCAAGTTAAATATAGGAATAAGATCACATCTGGAGCAACTACCAGCGTTCGTAACAAAGTTAGGGCATTATCCGATCGTACTAGGATTGCCATGGTTACAACTTCACGATGTAACGGTTAAATTCCAAGCCCGAAGGATCGGTTTCGAAAGCAGCTACTGCCAACAACACTGCCAACACCATTCAAGCGTATGGGTGTGGAGCAATCATATGGAAACAACGGATCCGGAGACACCCAGGCTAGACATCTGCGCAGTAGCCGCCTCACCCTTTATAAGAAGAATAAAGAAGGAGAGACTCAAAGTTTACGCCGTCACATTGTACGAAATCAATAAAGCCTTGGGAATAAAAGACCTACAAGACAAACCTCTCGAAGAAGTCATTCCCAAGGATTACCACGAATTTCTACCCCTATTCAGCAAAGTAATCGCAGAAACCTTACCTCCGCATCGACCTTACGATCATAAGATTAAACTACAGGAAGGATTCACACCTCCATTTGGACCTATCTACAGTCTCTCACGAGAAGAATTGGGAGTACTAAAAGAATGGATAGAAAAGAACTTGTCCAAGGGATTCATTCTGTCATCGTCATCACCCTGCGGAGCCCCGGTACTTTTCGCTCCGAAACTAGGAGGAGGCCTGAGACTCTGCGTCGACTACCGAGGCCTGAACGAAGGAACAATAGAAAACCGGTATCCCCTACCATTGATCCAAGAAACCTTGCTAAGACTCTCCAAAGCCCGTTACTACACCAAGTTAGACGTCCGCGACGCGTATAACATGATTAGAATCGCAGAAAGGGACGAATGGAAAACGGCTTTCAGGACCCGCTATGGACTTTTCGAATCACTGGTTATGCCCTTCGGACTTACCAACGCACCAGCATCCTTCCAAGAATTCATCAACGATACATTACGACCTTTCCCGGATATCTTCTGCACAGCCTTTTTGGACGACATCCTTATCCACAGCGATAACCTGAAGGAGCACAAGGAACACGTTAGAGCAGTCATGACCGCACTCAAGGAAGCTGGTCTCTACCTAAAAGCAGAAAAATGCGAGTTCCATAAGGAAGAAGTCAAATACCTAGGGCTAATTGTCGGAGTAAACGGAATCAAAATGGATCCGGAGAAAGTCCATGCAGTTGAAAATTGGGAAACACTGGGAAAACTTAAAGAAGTCCAAGCCTTTTTAGGCTTCGCCAATTTCTACCGACGATTCATACGGAATTACAATAGGGTGGTACAACCGCTAACAAATCTCACGAAAAAGCTAATACCCTTTCACTGGGGACCCGATCAGAAAAGAGCATTCGCCGAACTCAAGTTAGCTTTTACGACGGCACCAGTGTTAGCCCACTTCGACTACGAAAAAGAGATAGTCCTAGAAACCGACGCTTCGAGTTATGTATCAGCAGGAGTCCTTTCTCAGTACGATGATCATGTAATATTACACCCAGTGGCCTTCTTTTCTAAAAAACATTCGCCCGCCGAAGAAAATTACGAAATTTACAATCAAGAATTAGGTGCGATAGTTAAAAGTTTGGAACAATGGAGGCCTGAGTGCGAAGGTTCAGCACACCCGATCAAGATTCTCACAGATCACAAGAACCTGGAGTACTTCATGACTTCGAAGCTGTTGAACCGAAGGCAAACAAGGTGGTCCGAATTTCTCTCCCGTTTTAAATTCAAAATCGTTTATCACCCAGGCAAACAAGGACAGAAGCCCGATGCACTTACAAGAATGCCAGGAGACATTCCTCTGAAGGGGGGGGCAGAAAAAACCCAGCAAATCGTGCTAAAAACAGAAAATCTCGACCAGGAGCTACGCAAAACTCTGATAGTGGCGTTCGCAGAGATGGTCAACCTGGACAACGATTCAACAAGCGCCGAACAACTATGGAATTGGGTAAAAAGGGTGTATCAGCAATGCCCGTACGACAGCAGCGCAGGGCTATATGCGCATAAGGAACAACCGTTGGAAATTTCTGAAACACAAATACAACCAACGGATGATGACAAACTCAAATGCATTCAGGAATGCCATGACTCTCCGGTCGCGGGACATCCAGGACGAGCTATAACCTACGACCTGCTGAGCCGGAGCCATTCCTGGAATCGGATGAGAAAAGACGTGGATCGCTACGCACGAAATTGCCATACCTGTCAACAAAGCAAAGCAGTTCCCGGAAAAACCCACGGACTTCTACGACCACTGGAGATACCGGAACAACCATGGAGGGATCTGAGCATGGATTTTGTAGTTGGACTACCGGAAAGCGAAGGGTTCAACGCAATTTGGGTAGTGGTTGATCGCCTAACGAAAATGCGACACCTGGTACCCTGTACTGACAAAGTGGATGGAAAGAAGCTGGGGGAAATGTACGTAAAAGAAGTGTTCAGACTACATGGACTGCCAGAAACAATAGTGTCGGATCGAGGGCCGCAATTCGCTTCGGAATTCTGGAAACAGGTCTGCGAGAGATTGGGAATCGAACGAAGATTGTCAACCGCATTCCACCCTCAGACCGACGGCCAAACTGAAAGAATCAACGCGGTAATGGAACAGTACCTCCGGAACTTTGTTAATTATCAGCAGAATGATTGGGTCCGGTGGCTACCATTGGCGGAATTCGCAGCTAACAATCACACCTCGGAGACGACCAAGTGCTCCGCGTTTTTTGGCAACTACGGCTTTCACCCGCGAATGACCTTCGGCCAACACCCAATTAAGGATTCCAACGATATTCGTGAGGTAAATGCCCAGCAGATGGCCCAAAGGATGGAGCAACTTTTCAGCGAACTCAGAGCAGAGATGAAAAGGGCCCAAGCCGTACAGTCCGAACAGGCCAACAAATCCCGAAGAGTCGGAACGGAGTTACAGATAGGAGACAAAGTATGGATGGACGCCAGAAACCTATCGACAACCCGACCCAGTAAGAAACTTGACGGGAAACGTATTGGACCATACGAAATCACGGAGGTCGTCAGTCCATGGGCCTATAAAATTAGGCTACCAAATCAACTACGCATTCACGACGTTTAACCGATATCCAGATTAGAGAAGGCCGCCCAGGATCCTCTCCCAAATCAAAAGCAAGCACCACCACCACCGGTAATAGTGGACGGAGAAGAGGAGTACGAAGTTGAGCGGATAGACGATTCCAGGCTGTTCCAAAGGCAGCTGCAGTATTTGGTAAAATGGAGAGGCTACGACGAGCGCAGCTGGGAGCCCGCGACCAATGTAGATGGACTTAAAGCTATCGACGATTTTCACACCGAACAACCTGGCAAGCCCGGATCGTGAACCTCGTAGGTACTCGGCATTGGACAGGGGGGAGCTACTGTCATGGTTGTGTTGAGTGACGATCGATGGTGGAGTGATGATCGGTGAATAATATAGAAGATAAAGCACGACGAGAATGAAATCAGGTTTCGAATTGAGGCTAAAAGCACGACGAGAATGAAATCAGGTTTCGAATGGAGGCTAAAGCATGACGAGCATGAAATCAGGTTTCGAATCAGGTTTTACGGGAAACGACGGAATCGTACGAAAGCGGTGTACAAAGAAAGCAGGAGTTCGGATGTATTATGGAACGAGTCAATCACTGTATATAAACCAGGCGTTCGGCGGAGGATAAGTTTTTTTCTTCACTCGTTCTCTCGTCCATAAAGCAATCAATTAGCTTCGGCTTTCACTTCTTTCACAGTCAGTGATTCTGGATCGAGTCTCTTGTGTACAGTCTTTGTTCCTTTAGCTACAGGCTATTTTCGACTCTTGAAGCCTTCCGGCTCTTGGATTTTATAACCCCTAGAACCCCGAACCCTGAACCCTCGACACCCAGCCCTGAACCCTTGACACCAACCGATCAAAGAACATCACGATGTACCAGCAGCCAGACATCCAGGAAGAGCAAAAACCCTAGAACTTCTGAAAAGAAATCATCAATGGCCAATTATGAGGAAGGACGTGGATAGGTACGTACGAAACTGCCACATATGTCAACGCAGTAAAGCAACTCATCAGAAAACCCACGGATGGCTCAAACCACTGGAAGTACCACAGCAACCATGGAAGGATCGAAGTATGGATTTCGTGGTGGGATTACTAGAAAGCAAGGGGTACAATGCCATATGGATAGTGGTGGATGGACTATCGAAAATGAAGCACTTAGTACCATGTCGAGACGATACAGATGGAAGAAAACTGGGCAAAATGTTTATACGGGAAGTGTTCAAATTACATGGTCTACCAGACACTATAGTATCGGATAGAGGACCTCAATTCGCTTCGGAGTTCTGGAGACATATCTGCAAAAGACTTGGAGTTGAACAAAAGCTTTCAACTGCCTTTCATCCACAAACTGATGGCCAAACGGAACAAATGAACGCCATTATGGAACAGTATCTTAGGGCCTTTGTCAATTATCAACAGAATGATTGGACACAATGGCTACCAATGGCAGAATTCGCATCGAACAATCACGCCTCGGAAACAACGGGATCCTCACCATTCTTTGGCAATTATGGATTTCATCCAAGAATGACCTTCAGTCAACATCCGGTTCAGAATGGGAATGATATCAGGGAAGTAAACGCAAATATCCTCTCCCAGAAAATGAACGATATCTTCCAACAGATGAAGGCTGAGATGATTCGGGCACAAGATATTCAAGCGGAACAAGCAGACAAGCACCGACGAGAGGGAGTACAGATGATGGTTGGGGATCGAGTCTGGATGGACGCCAGGAAGATTACAACACAACGACCCAGCAAGAAGCTTGACTGGAAACGCCTGGGACCATACAGGATTACGGAGGTTGTTAGTCCGTGGACTTATCGGTTACAATTACCCAAGGACCTTCACATCCACACAGTACAACCAATCTCCTGTCTGACCAAAGTATTGGAAGATCCTTTGCCAGGGCAAATCGAATCCGCACCACCTGCAGTTATCATGGACGGAGAAGAAGAATATGAAGTAGAACGCATCGACTACTCGAAGATATTTTGACGACAGCTGCAGTATCTGGTCAAGTGGAAAGGCTACAATGAAAATAGCTGGGAACCAGCGGTTAACGTGGACGGGCTTCAAGCAATCGACGTTTTCCATGCGGAACAACCTGGCAAGCCCAGGTCAACAGCTTCGTAGGAACTTAGCGTGTGGGAGGGGGAGCTACTGTCACGGTTGTGTCGAGTGAGGATCGAAGAGGGAGTAAGGATCGATGAAGGGTAAAGGGAATACGAAGGGGAACAGGTTTCGTTAAAAGGAAAGCAGGTTTCGTTCGAAAGAATCAGGTTTTGTTGGAAGGAATCAGGTTGTGTTGGTTGCGTTGTAAATATGGCGTGATGGTTATGGCGTAAGCCGCGGGTTGAAGGGGTTGTGTTCATAGTTGGGTGGAGTTAGGATGTATATCGGAACGAGTGAGTAAAGGTGACGACGGTCGCGTTAACGGTATATAAGGACGCTGGATTTGTGGAGGATATGTTTGTTTTTCACTCGTTCCCTAGTCTTCAAAACAATCAATAGCTTTGGCACCAACCTCTGTTCACTTCTGTGATTCCGGATTTCGAGTCTCTTGTCCTGTCTGCAATACTTGCAGTTCCGAATCTTAGTTTGGTTTTTATAACCCCTAGAACTCCGAGCCTACGAAACCTTGACAGGGAAACTGTATATATTCGGCTTTAATATCAAATATCATGCACATTAAAGTCACTGTACTGTATGCGTTACCCGAGCTGAGAGTGCAATTCAAGGTATTGTATAAATGACGCATGCAGTGAACAGTGCATTATGTCAAGGTATACATTGCACTCAGACATCATATGAGTAGTATTGTGGATCAATAGGTGTGCACACCGTATAACTGCATCGGTAAGAGATACTGCATCAGTATCAGAGGTACAGCGTCAGTAAGCAATGGGTGCACTGCATAGCTTCATTAGTAAGGAATACTACGTCAGGAGGCGCAAATACAACCCCTGGGGTCGTGTATACGTACGTGCAGTGGCACGCCACGTCGAGGCTCAAACGGTTTCGATTTAAGCCCCCGATGTGCCTCAGACCTACCTACGCCCTGGGTGCGACTTGGTTATTTTCCCGATGCAATGGTTGTATCATTTAGGTTTGCACAAACCTTCAAATATATACTTCAAGTGAATGCTGTTCTGTAAGCTCTAGGCTATATGTTTAGTTAGTCAAGAAATTTTTAGTATAAAGAACTGTTGAATTATGGTACTGTTGATATCAAGTGTTTTGCAAAGAGTTAGAACTTTACTAATATATATATTATTCTATAAAGGTATATATATTAAATAAATCTAGAAAGGCATACATATTCATAAGGCTTGAATATGTGAAGAATATGGGGGCTATTTAATTATGTGATTTTTTGGAGGAGAAAGAAATCACTATAGTTTTTTCTAATAGACATGCATATTCCCTTACTTTGAATACCCCTGATGAATATTTTGGAACCACCTTTTTATCAACGGTAGCCATTACCTCCTCAGACTTTTCTCTTCTCTCTCGCAAGCCTAAACAAATGCCGCAGTGCTGTTAAAATTCAGGACCTTCCATTTGACAACCAACTTACACAAAATTCTTAATTATTTATCTTCATCGGTTTTTCTCTGTGCAGGGAGCGAATATAAGAATCACCCATCTTCAGAATGATCCTCCTTACCACAACTATTGCAACCATCCTTGATATCCCACTCTCCATCTCCTCACCCCCCTCGCTCCGTCTTCGTTCCTCTGTGCCTCCGTCCACATCTTTCACAGTTTCATCCCGAACGGCATCTGCCGACGAAACCCACATCCGTCTCCTCCCACAAATCACGGCAGCGCTGTCTTCTATCCCTTTGAACACTACCTACCATTATCCCCGATGCACTCTTCCGCCACCTCCAGGCGAGGTCGATTTTCACACGAATACCTCTCTGCTTCTGGGCTCATCTCAAGCAACAGCATTACCAGAGATCGTGGATGATCTCTCGGATATCTATCGCATGTTCATGCACAACATCCACAATGAATGGACCTCACTAACTCTCCTGCATCCGACACCCAAAAAACTCTTCTTGATTCCACCTCGGTCCTCCTTTTTCCTTGGGCCTCTCTCTTCCTTATCACCCTTTTCGGAAGTACTAGGAAAACGCGACTTTGTCCTTCTGGACCCGCCGTGGCCGAATGCAAGCGCGAAACGCAAGCGTGGGGGGTATAAAACAGAATCTCGCTTTTCAATCATGCCTCTATTATTGGGATTGCCGATGTGTGACGTACTAAACACTGGTGGAGTTGTAGGCGTGTGGATCACTAATAAACCCTCTATTCGCCGGCAGCTGGGAAGCTTGCTATCAGCATGGTGTGTGGATGAAGTTGCAGAATGGGTTTGGGTCAAGACGACTTCTTTTGGGAAGCCTGTTTTTGCTCTGGATAGTAAGAGCGGGCGGAGACCATATGAGGTCCTTGTGCTTGCGCGCAGGTCGGGTGGACCAGAGATACCGGACAAGGTAATCGTTGGCGTACCAGATCTGCACTCTAGGAAGCCAGGAGTTAAAGGTACATGTTGAATGGACGAGGCCGCCTTAATATGCTGATGAGGCGTGTAGATCTTATTGAACCTTTCTTGCCGGAGAGGTATGAGGCGGCGGAGATATTCGGAAGGAATTTGACAGAAGGGTGGTTTACTTGGGGAGATGAAGCGATTAAGTGGAACTGGGAAGGATACTGGGTTTCCAGGTAGCCTGCCATTGACATGATCGCGCTGGCATTGGAAAAATCATTTTAATATCTGGTTTGCAGTTTAAATCCATGAATAATGTGAATCAAGCCTCTTTGACTTCAAAGATTGATTTGTAGTGGAGGTGTGCTGTTAATTGTATGTGAATATTCACAGTTTTCTTGCTAAGTCCACATACACACTCCATCTGGTTTCAGATGAAATGTGCAATCTCAGTCTCATATATGACTACTGCAACCTTCCTACAATGTAGGCTCTGATAATTAGGCGGAGGTTAGCATGAGTACCCCCGATCATGTGGGAAGTCGGGAAATCAATTTAGAGTACTTGGAGGAATGGAAATGAATGAAGTGCAGGGAAATTGCTGTACTAAAGATAGATGGTATACTATATACTAAGCCTCAATGACAGGAATATATTATAAATTTATATGCATTGTTTCTTATATATAAATAGCCATTGACACAAGAATTTGTATTGCCATAAAAAATACTTAGGCAGAAGTCAATATTTAATTACAGTATAAAGTATGATAGCAGGTTTAGATACTATATTCATATATTGTATATATTGTACTTCTGAAAATATTTTTAATCAAAACTAATGACCTGCCAGGATATTAATAATTCAAAAGGTACTACTTTTACAGCTGATGAATTATGATTAATTTGATAACTGATATATTTAGACAGTAATATTAATTTTTTTGCATTCTTAGTAATATAATTTTGATATTAATTAATAATACTATATATTTACTATTGACAGTTATGTATTAATCATCAATATGGTAACTTGATAACCATAAATAACTATATACTGAATGATTTACTGAAGTCACTGATAATATACAAATCGTTGGGCAGTATAATTGAGTCCAAGTATATTATATATAACTGATTATCTATTCAGAATATTTTAAAACCGCTAGTAGTAATCCAATTTCATTACTGATTTGCTGTATACTTTTGTTGAAAATAACAAAATAAAACAAATATATTGTATCTAAGGAATATATTGGAATCAACAGCTATAATGGGATATAGTATCATCTGCAAATATTTACAGTATATCAATGACCAAATCAGTACAAAATTAACTATCAGTTGACAACTCATTTTAATCAAATACATACAATATTATATATATACACTAATAGGTATATTAAGAAAGTTCACAGTGGAGTCATATATAATCGCTTTTGATCTCTTGATTTGAATGTCATTGGCAATTAAATGTCTTGGATACCAAAGCCCATATTTTTGGATGATCCGTAAACAAACACTTGCACTTCTGATAAGCAAACAAAGCTAGTTAATTGACATTGTCACTGCTGCAGTGAATCTCTGATAATGGATAGATAGCTAACAATAGTTGAATGGCACCTGCTATATCACTGATAACGAATACACAGCCAAGACATCAAAAACAGCTACCAGTATTTCTAACACAAGAAGGATATTATTGAACAATGTTAAAACTTCTATGATTGAAACTGTACAATATTATAGCCAAATTTCAAAACGAATATATATGTTTTAAATGCGGTTATTGCCAACAACACTGTTAATACCACTCAAGCTTATTGATATTGGACAATCATATAGAATCCAACAAAGACTTAAACAAATCAAAACTCAATATATATGGCACAGCAGTAGTACTCTGTATGAAATACAATAAGATCGAGAACTTGATGATAGATACTAGATGTCGAAATAAGATTTACTAGGCTTTGGATGAAAAGGATTTAGAAGAGAAACTCCAAATAGAAGTCATATTCAAGGAATATTATTACTTCCTTCCATTGTTTGATAAGGTAATTACTAAGTGGCTTCTACCCCACTGCCCATACAACTGTAAGATACAATCATAGGAACGATTGATACTGCTATTTGGACCAATTTATATCTTATTATGGGAGGAACTACAAGTTCCACCACAATAGAATGAGAAAAAACTACTAAAAGACTTTATCTGATTATCATCATCATCCAGTATATCATCTCAATCATGTACACCCAATCAAAATTGTGAATTCAAACTCTGCATAGAACATTGAAAATTGAATGAAGGAACAATAAAAAATCGTTTTCCACTACCTCCAATCTATACAACACTGTTGAAGCTGTGTACTGCCAATAACTACAGTAAGCTTGATGTCAAAGACATCTGCACTATTATCAAGATAGATAAAGGAGAGGAATGAAGAACAGCTTTTTGAACCCATTACTATCCATTCAAGTTATTGGTAATACTATTTGCATTAACAAATGCACCAGAATCCTTTTACAAATTCATCAATGATACTTTATACCTGTTTTTGGACATTCTCTGTTCAACATTCTTCAATAACATTCTGATTTACACCAACAACTGGAAGAAACATAAAGAATAAGTCTGAGCAGTGATGCAGACTTTCAAAGACAGGGGACAATATCTGAAAGCCAAAAAATATTGATTTTACCAGAAAGAAGTCAATTATTTGTGGTTATTAGTAGGTGCAAATAGAATATATATAGATCTAGAAAAAGTCCAGATTGACAAGGATTCAGGGCTTTGGTATTGAGAATTCAGGGCTCCAGGTTCTAGGGTTATAATAACCGAAAGAGGGATGGCTAAAGGGTCTGAAGATAGCCTGTAGCTACAAGGACAAGAACTGTATGCAAGGGACTTGATCCAGAATCACTAAGTGAGAAAGAAGTGAAAGCCAAAGCTGATGAATTGTTTTATACATGAGGCAACGAGTGAAGAAAGAAACTCATCCTCTGCTGAACACCCTGTTTATATATAGTTATTCACTTGTTCCATAATACATCCAAACTCCTGCTTACTTTGTATACCTCGTATGTACAATTGCAATGTCTTTCGTGAAAACTGATTCGAAACATAATTTCATTCTCGTTGTACTTTAGCCTGCATATGAAACCTGATATCAAGGGTTCAGGGCTCGGTATTGAGGGTTCAGGGCTCGAGGTTCTTTGGGTTATAAAACTTGAAGCCAGGTGGTCGAAAAATCCAGGAGTAGCTTGTAGCTGCAAAACGAGGACTGTATGCAAGGGACTCGATCCTGAATCACCAAGTGTGAAAGAAGTGAAAGCCGAAGCTAGTTGATTGTTTCATAGATGAGAGAACAAGTGAAGAAAAAACTTATCCTCCACCAAATGCCTGGTTTATATACAGTAATTCCTTGTTCCAAAATACCTCGGAATTCATGCGTTCTTTGTAAATCACTTTTGCACGATTCCGTTATATCCCATTCGAAACCTGATTTCGTTTTCGTCCTGCTCTAGCCTCCATTTGAAACCTCATCTCGTTTTTGTCCTGCTTTAACCTCCGTTTGAAACCTGATTTCATTCTCGTCGTGCTTATTCATTCATATCAATCACTGATCATCACGCCACCATTGATTGTCACCCAGCACAACCGTGACACCTGATTTCATTCTTGTTATGCTATGGCTTTGTCAAAGTTGTGTTGAGTGACGATCGATGGTGGAGTGATGATTGGTGAATAATATAAAAGATAAAGTACAACGACAGTGAAATCAGGTTTTGAATGAAGGCTAAAGCATGATGAGAATGAAATCTAGTATTGAGAAGAAGCTAAAGTACAATGAGAATGAAATCAGGTTTCGAATCAGGTTGTACTGGAAAACAACGGAATCGTACGAAAAGTGGTGTACAATGAAAGCAGGGGTTTGGATATATTATGAAACAAGTGAATCACTGTATATCAACCAGGCGTTCGGCGGAGGAGAAGGTTCTTTCTTCACTTGTTCTCTCATCTATGGAACAATAAATTAGCTTTGGGTATCATTTCTTTCAGACTTGGTTCTTCTGGGTCGAGTCTCATGTATACAGTCCTTGCTTTCGTAGCTACAGGCGACCCTCAGACTTCTTGGCTATCCAGATTTCAGTTTCATAACCCTAGGAACCTCAAGCCCTGAACCGTTGATACCGAGCCCTGAACCCTTGACAAGCCTTGCATTGAAAATCTGATTTCATTCTGGTCGTGTATTATCGTGTATATTATTCACTGATCATCACACCACCATCGATTGTCACTCAGCACAGCCATAACAGTCGCTCCTCCATTCCAACGCCAAGTACCTACGAGGTGCACAACCTGGGCTTACCAGGGTGTTTGGTTTAACAGTTATCAATAGCCTTATGTCCATCCACGTCGGCCACAGGCTCCCAGCTGCACTGATCCTACCCTGTCCACTTCACACGATATTGTAGTTGCTTTTGGATCAGCCTGTAATCATCCACCAGTTCCACTTCGTACTTCTGTTCCCCTTTGACTATCACTAGTGATCTGGTTTCTGCGCTTGATATAGGACAGAATTTTGGATTGCTTTCTCCAAACAAGATATTGGTTGGACATTATGAATACATAGCTGGTTGGGTAGTTGGATTCGATAGGCACAGGGACTAATGACCTCAATGATTTTGTACAGCCCTAAGCATTTCCAATGGAGTTTCATACTTGGTCAGGTTGTTGAAATTTTTTGTGTGTCCAGCCAAACTTTATCGCTGACTGCCAATGATATGCCGACCCTGTGGGGCCTATTGGTCTGTTTGGAATGCATGGTCTGGGCCCTTTTCATCTTGGCTCTGAGTTTGCGAACAAGTCATTCCATCTATTGTGTCACCTGCTGGGTGTTGATTTCATGAATGGCATTAGGATCTTTGATTGGGTGTTGGCTTCAAGTTATTTGTGGATGACAGCCATAGTTGCCAAAAATGCGGAGCAATTAGTCATCTCCAAGGTATGATTGTTAGCTGTGAACTCTGCCAATGGTCACCACCAGATCCAATTGTCCTGCTGGTAATTAACACAATTTTGGAAGTACCGTTCTATTACTCCATTGACTCATCCAGTTTGGCCGTCAGTCTGAAGATGACATGGGGCTGACAATCTTTGATTCATTTACAATTATTCGCAGATGTGTTTCCGAAATTCCAAACTCAATTGCAGTCAACAAGTGAATACTATTGTTACCGCTAGTCGATGCAGTCGAAATACTTCTTTGATGTATATTTCTCCCCGCTTCATTCCATTTACTTTGTCAGTGCAGGATATCAGGTGTCGCATTTTCGTTGGGTATTACACCTAGCATGTTCGTAGCGTGGTCATGCACAATCACCTGCGATTTCCCTGATTAGACATCATCTGCTATCACTCGCCTCAGATGCCAGAGGAAATATTTTCGGATGGCCAGCAAATGAAAACCCACACCATCAATAAGCAATGATGGCTAGTAATGGTCGCGGTTGCTTCTGCTCCGAATCGCCAACAACAAATAGACAGCCAGCAAACAGCTGAATGGCATCGGCCAATGCAGGTGACAATCGCTGAGAATACACAGACAGATGGCAACCAGCTCAATGGCGCCAGCCACAAGCCAACGACCTAAGATTATGTGCCGACTCTGAACAGCGAAGCTGTTCACTATCGAAAGAGGCCTATTTGTCTGGCGGTCATCAGTTCGAAAGGATACCACTGGTCCGGAGGCACAAGTGCGCGAGCTTGATGTCATAAAGAATCCTAATGGTCTGACAATGATGTAATTACGATAAAGACGATAGAGGATCGTGAGATTGAGGCAGCGGTAGTTGTGAAGGAACGGGCATTGGTTGGAAAGAGGTCCAAAGACGGTTGTGATGCTGGAGCTCTAGAGAAAAGCGTAGATAGAAGTATTGGATAGCAGGACAGGACGAAGGTATAAAGACCTTGGGTTCTTCGAGGGTAGAAAGGAATCGACCTTCTCAGGGAGGAGAACAAGCCTTACCAATATACGCATTGAAAAGCTATTCTTTTCGTTCAGAATCTTTAAGTGATTTCACATCCAGAGCTAACCTCCTGACCTATGTTTGAAGCAGTCCCGAATGCTGTACGGATACTATTTTGACTGGGTAAACATCGAGCGAAGCTCCTGGTGATACTTTATATTGTTAGCAAGGAAACGCTTCTGAGGAAGGTATTCTTTCTACCCACACCGATACATCAACCATCTTTGATGCCATATGACTCCAACTGTCACTGTCAAGTCAACTTCTTGGATTCTGCTGGAATCCCATCACAGCTTGCA
>WHVE01000628.1:0-79377 GCA_015178995.1 Trichophaea hybrida | reverse complement strand
TTCGGTTTAGGCAGTGATCGCTGTGGAAGAATTGAGTGATCAATGAGGTCGGGCTTCATGGTAGTTTCGGAACCCTAGCGGCCTTTTAGGGAGTTTGTACTGGACCACGAGATAGCTTCTTGGGTGATGAATCTGGTTATATTCCTACATTTGATTTTCATAGTTTATCTATTATGCCGAAGAGAAATTTACTGACAACTTAGAACGTTTTCCTTGCTTCACTCTCAAGCCTCCCATATTCTCACATCCCATTTACTTATTACTATCATTGATCAATCTACTATCTATCCTCTAAGTCGAGCTGCCGTCGATGTTACTAATTTCGACGAATTGTGGTACTGAACTACACAGAAGGAATGGCAGAGTGGAGAGTATTCAACACTTGCCTAAATGCGGGGAAGCTCCCGGCAGGCTGATCGGAATCTAGCCATCTAATCTAATCCATCTAATCCAATACTGGGGTTGCTACAACTGAAGACGGTGCCATGCCATGGGCTAGAAAATCAGTCTAGAGTTCCTCTCTTGGCCTCCATTAGGACGTGTAGTGCTCTGCTTATCATTGGGCGAGGCGAGGAGGTGCTCACTTATTGAACATCTCACATGAAAGAGCCATTGCTTGAAATGGAGTCAAGTCAACAATGCAGTAATGAAACAGACAACATACAAAATAAGTACTCTAAGTACCTAGGTACGTACCAAGTACCAAGTACATACCTAAGTTACCATGTACGCACCCGCAGGTAGGGAAGTATGTACATGTAGTACTCCGTGGTTTCATGGCTCATTGCGAAAAAATTTCTGAAGTTGCTGTCAACTGGTAGCGAGGTGGCTTAGGGCGCTGAGCGGCATGCCAAGCACTGCACCGAACTTGAGAGTACAGCTCGTGGATGGCCAACTATTCACTCAGCTACTGCTACTATCATTAAGTATTCTCTGTGCTGCTGTTCCTGCTGGCTTCGAGTTCACTCCCTCGAACGATAACCTTCCAACCCGCACCACACCACTACCATCATTGCCATCACCACTACCATCACTACGATCACAACCACAACATCACCCTTCTGCCGTTGCCGTTGCCGTTGCCGTCGCCACGAGCAATGTCGTTCCTCTTCGGTAGAAGTCGACAAAAGACGCCTCAAGAGCTTGTGCGGAGCTTGAAGCAAGCAATTTCACAGTTGGACTCGCCGCTTGAAAAACGACGGGTATGGCAGTATAGTTTCTAGGCATGTGCCTGCGGGGTCTTGCCATGTTACTGAACGCTTTCCAGGCGTCCGAGGAAGCTACGAAAATACTGTATCAGCTCAAACTGATTCTTCAAGGAAATACCGGTTTGTGCCCCATTATGTATGTTTAGTCGAAAGTTAATGTTAGAACTTTGTAGAGACCGAACCCTTACCTGAACAAGTCCAAGCTCTTTCTGACGAGGCTATCAACAAAGACATTCTCCCGATACTTGCAGAAAACCTCTTCCGATTGGATTTTGAGGTACTACAAAGCCATTGCCATATCCTCACCGGATGGTCATTAACGCAAATGTACCTCAGGCGAAAAAAGACGTAACCGCTCTCTTTAGTGGCCTACTTCGCTACCGTCCACAGGCGCCGCCATACTACCCTCAACATCAGACACCACCCATTTATCCCATCGTCGAGTACCTCAGCCACGATGTTCCTGATAGGAGCCGCAAGAATCCTCCCGACACCCTTAGAGTTCTAGTGGAACACTATAAGTATCACCCGGATGTTGCCAATAATTGTGGTACGATCCTACGGGAAAGCATCAAGCATGAATCCCTGGCCAGGGTTATACTTTACGGGGATATGTTTTGGGACTTCTTCGATTACGTCCAGGGTGGAAGTTTTGATATCGCAAGTGATGCTTTTTCCACTTTTAGGGTAAGTACCCAAGATAGGAGTCCTTTCTGAAAGAGCTGAGAGGTGGACTAATGGGAACAGGAGCTTTTAACAAAAAACAAGAAGTTGGTTGCCGGGTTTCTAGCTGAGCGAAACGTGGAGGTTTGCGCGATAACCCACCTTGTTTAGCTGATACCACATTCTAACGATTTGCAGTTTTTCTTGAGGTATAATACTCTTCTCGTGTCGTCAAACTATGTCACAAAGCGACAGTCAATCAAGTTACTTGGCGAAATACTTTTAGACCGCGCAAATTACAACGTGATGCTGGCGTATGTGGACTCACCGGATCATCTCAAGTTGACTATGAATCTACTGCGAGATAAAAGCAAGAACATACAGTACGAGGCATTTCATGTATTCAAGGTATGCTTGGTACTAAAATTTGTTAGTTCACGCAGCTAACTTATTCTCAGGTGTTTGTGGCCAATCCCAAAAGTCGAGGGCTGTGCAAGATATATTGTTGAAGAACAGAGAGAGGCTATTGGACTTCTTGCCAAAATTTCATGAAGAGCGGAAAGGTGAAGACAATGCATAGTTTTAAGCGAAATTCTTACTGATGTACGAGGCATAGACGATGAACAATTCATTGACGAAAAGAGCTTTCTGATGAAGCAAATTCGGGACTTAGGCCAGCAGGGCCAACAACAGCAGCAACAGCAGTATGTGCAATCCGGAATGGTCTCCGCATAGTGTTCATGTAAGACAACGCTTCCCCTTACCGAACTGGTGACGCAATCATGCGCTTGCATGTGTATTCGTCCGGCATATCGAGTGCAGTATCATGGGGACAGCGATTGCGATCCGAAGTTTGAGTACGGTGTTCATAGGGCGTTCATGTTTTATGTTTTTTTTGTTTTTTTTTTTGTCGTTTTCCGTATGTTATGTGCTGGCAAAGTTGAGGACAACCAATTCAGGGTTTCCGAAGTATTTTTATGGTCGTTCGTGGTTGGGGACAGTTCATGTACTGCTCTTTTTCGTAGGCCTGAAATTCATAGGTACGCTCGGATTCGACCAGGTACTTAATGTGTGTTCTATGCAATCGTGGTTACAGGTGGTACTTTAAGTACTTATTAAATGAGTGGCGGGTTATGCGTGGTCGTGAAGTTAGTCTCATAACTCTGACTACCACGATCGAGACTACTAAATATCGTAAAATAAACTTACTTGATGAGACTCGTGCCCTCGTAAACCAAACTCTGAAGAACTTGGTGGTTTGAGAAGACTATTCTGTTAGTATTTTTCGGGTCAAAACTCATCTTTACAAGCGCTAGTTTGTCCAAAAGGGTGAAAACCTTTCTCGAACCCAGCAAACGCCCATAAAGCACTAATGAACGGATGACTGAATGCATCCGACGTGAAACAAGGAATCAATACCTATCCACTTGAGTGAAGATGTGCTTCTTTAAATGCAGTATCCCACCCATTGCTTCCACTTGTTGTCAATATGATTGGCCCAACTACCCTATAGGTAAGAAGTACTTACCTACTAAAGCATGTTCCGCATTCAACGATATGACCACCCGAGTAGAGCAATCCCGAACGGTTTGTGAAGGTTGAATTCGTTAGTTAGCCATTTCGCCAAATAAATAGCACGACTTATCTTCCCCTCATCCCTTCATACCCTAAATTCGAGCTAGCCCACCTTCCTACTGCCAACCATGACCATTGACACCACTCCTTCCTCCGTCACATACTCCTCTGGAGCTACCGGTACACCTGATCTTCGTCTTCTCCATTACAACGATGTTTATCATATCGAAGGCGAGTACGTACTCAATTCTAACCGAATATCAATACGTTCGCATTAAGTTAGGCTAACGGCACTACCCCACCACATTAGTTCCCGCGAGCCTGTCGGGGGAGCTGCACGCTTCATCTCGCTGGTATCACACTACCGCAGTGCACCGGGGTTCGCCGGTCAGCCAGAGCTGTTGACCTTCTTCGGGGGTGATGCATTCAATCCTTCTCTCGAATCTTCAGTGACCAAGGGTCGCCACATGGTCCCCATTCTCAATGAGATTCAAACCAGCGTTGCTTGTCTTGGTAACCATGACCTCGACTTTGGGGTGGAACAGTTCAATTATCTTCAGAAACTCTGCAAATTTCCATGGCTTTGTGCAAATATTGATGATCCCTCTCTGGGAGAGGGGGTTAGTATTGCTGGGCTACCGAAGACGGTGATGCTGGAGAGTTCGAATGGCATAAAGATTGGGGTAATTGGGTTGGTGGAGAGGGAATGGTTAGATACGATCAATTCCTTGCCGCCAGGCTTGGTCTATACCAGTGCTAGTGCTGTGGCGAAAAAGCTGGTTCCCATGTTGAGGGAGAAAGGGGCAGATATGGTGATTGCGGTCAGCCATATGAGGGAGCCAAATGATGTTCGTATCTCCGATATGTATGGGTGTGGATGATGTTTGCTCACTCTAGAAACAGATCAAGTTGGCAAACAATATTCCTGAAGGCTTGATTGACATCGTTCTTGGAGGGTAATTGATATATCCTCGCCAATTTTGGCGTACTGACGTTTTAGTGACAGACATGACCACTACTACGCTCATGTTGTTGTTAACGGATGTCACATCATTCGAAGTGGATGTGACTTCAAACAGCTCAGTTATCTTGAGGCCCGAAGAAAAAGTGCAGATGGTTTGGTGAAAGGATGGAACTTTGACATCGTTCGTAGAGACATCACAAAGGAAACGTAAATAAGTTTGATCTCGCTGTACCCAGATTGCTGATTTGCATCCTTAATTTAGTCCTGAAGATGGGAATACTGCGCTCATCGTGGACAAACTTACGGCCGGATTGAAGGCAAAGCTCGAAAAACCCATTGGTTACACCTCGGTGCCATTGGATGCGCGATTTACCACCGTCAGATGCAAAGAATCGAATATTGCCAACTTTGTGTAAGCTGTTGGGACCTTAAATAATTGTTACTGCCATTCTGACTATCGAAAGCTGCGACTTGTTGCGTTTCTACTACTCTACGGATTGTGCATTGGCATGTAGGATTTTAATCCCGTATGTCAGGTTCTGATTGCATTTTAGATGTCTGGTGGAACGATGCGAGGTGACCAGATCTATCCTTGTGGCTTGATTAAGCTGCTTGACATTGTCAACTGTTTCCTATTTGAAGATCCGATTGTGGTAATCAAGGTTTCTGGGTCATCGATTGTGAAAGCCCTGGAGAATGGAGTTTCAAAGCTCCCCGCTCTTGAAGGTGTTGCTGTTCCCTTCCGAGAAGTTGAGCTCTCTTGACCAGAAACTAACGCAGCGCCTTGCCAGGCCGTTTCGTACACGTATCCAACATCTCATACACCTTTGATTCCTCTTTGCCTGAAGGCTCGAGGATTCTTTCCTGCAAACTTGGATCAGAAGAAATCGTACTAGACAAGAAGTACACGCTTGCAACTATGAGTCAGACTACCCGTTGTTGCAATACAGCCTCTAACTGAGACTTCCTTGGTTTAGGTTATATGGCGCGAGGCAAGGACGGATACGAGGTACTAACGAAGGAAGAAGGCGCTGAAGAGATTGTCGACGAGGAGAATGGCGTTTTGATCTCTCTGGTTCTCCGCCAATACTTCCTTTCACTAAAAGTTCTCGGCAAATGGTCTCGCGGTGGCTTCTATCACAATTTCTTTGGTGGATTGAAGCAGAACATGAAAGCCAAGGGTTCACTCGTTCAATCAGAAGCAGCGCACAAACACGAAGAACTTGACGATGATGACCAGGCCAGTGGAAGCGAAAGCGAAAATGACGAGTTTGAGAATACTGTTGACGAACCTGAGACGACCAAGGAGGAGAAGGTTCACAACTTGATCCAGAAGATGGGCAGTAAATGGGCTAGGCTGGCAGGCGTGAAGACTAATAATTCTTACGAGGAGAAAAATGTGGCTTGGACTAGCTTTATTTCTCCGAAGGTGGAGGGTAGGATTGTGGAGGTAAAGACGGAATGATTTGCTGAGGCATGTATATGGCCCAATGGAGCGGTTTCTTCTTGGTACTTGTTTCCACTTCTAAGTACCTAGATTAACAATAAAAGTTCGTGAGTTTATAAATGTCTGTCGAGTCATGAAGTGTGACTGACAGAAATTAACTATCTATCTTTGGGGTATAACTCCACATAAAATGCATAAAAGCACATAGTAGGTTGCTATATGGCGAAGTAAAGAGCGCTGAATTCATTCCTACTCTCAAATTGGAAAAATATATGGTTCTCTCATTGTTGTGCAGGTTTACATGTACAACCACTTCCACATACAAAAAATCGAAATCTAGAAAAGCAGTAAACTCTTATATGCCAGTTTTGAGTACTTGGAGGCTTCTTTCTACCAATTTTAACCATTGTGGTTGAGAATCATTAGTCGGTTTTTGAGGCTGAATCGTCCTGGAGATCTCATTCACGTTTTGCTTGTCTAATCCATGCTTAGTCTACTCTCGGAGGTATAAGCTACTTACTCTAGAGTTTAGTGCCTGCACCAATCGTTCGCCCTTGACTCAAACTTAAACAATGAACGCTTCTGTGCAAAAAGCTCTCGACAACCTTGAGTTCCATCTTCAGACCTTTATAGAGTCGGTATCTTCTTATAACCCGTCACCAGCAGCTGCACAAGCTCTAGTTCAGGCCGATGATGAGCTTACGACGACTCTTGAAAAGCGTTCGCTATCGCCGCCATCCTTCACATACAGCTCGCATCTAACATCGAATAGTAGATGAACACCAACAGTCCTACCGACAAATTCTTACGCTCCGAGAAACCTCGAATGCGCTAGACGAATGCCTCACAAGCCTCCTCACCACACTCTCTGAGACACGACAGCAGTTGCTTGACGTACCGTCGACTAGGTTTTCAACGCCTCAACCTAGGGAGGTCTCGTATCCTCAGCTCCTGTCGTACGCCTCAAAGATCTCAAAGTTTTCGAGACCTCCGAATCCAGCAGCATTTAAGAAGTTTGCCAGTGCTGTGCTCCCTTCACAGACCGCGCAACCTAATGCCGAGGCGGAAACAAAACCGGTAGCGGAGGTGGAGGCGGGGAAACTTCCACTTGGACTGTTTGAGGAGGATTTGCCCGCATTGGATCCTAGTGGAATGATGCCCTTTACGCCCTGGCCCAACGAGGTGGTTATGAAGCTGGGCGCGCTGGCGATGACGGGGCCCAATGGAGTGCCGGAGGATATGGTACCGGAAGAAGAAAGGAGGAAGGTAGAAGAGAGGAAGAGAGAGGAAGAGAAAGAAAGAGGCCTGGTCAACGGTGGCCCAAGTGAGAAAATGGAGCAGGTTAGGAGGAGTAGCCTTGTTCCCCAGAATACTTCTCAGCGGGAGAAGCCACTGATGAATCTCAGTCTTGACTTATTTAATGGAGAGGAAGACGAGGATTGATTGAAAGAGTGAGACACATTGATTTGGCACGGTTCTATCTATTCCTGTTCGCATTTTGGATTATGGATTGTGTATTATTTTTCTTTTTTCACAAGCGGTTGGTCAATATTTGAGTCATGTCATTTATTCATTTGCAGTGGCGGCTCCTAAGCAAACTTCAGCCTCTTTACATCATCACTACTACTATCACCACCTCCACCATTACTATGGCTATCGCCGCCTCCCTCACCGTTCTCCCACGTGCCGATGGCTCAGCAACCTTTAAATCGGGCCTCACAACTGTTATCGCCTCAGTCAACGGGCCCATGGAAGTAAAATCACGCGACGAGCTCCCCGATAAAACCTTCATCGAAGTCAATGTGCGCCCTGCGATCGGCGTTGGAGGTAACTTCCCCCTTTCCCTTCAATGCAGTGCTAATGCGGCAAAGGTACCCGTGAACGTGCCCTTGAGTCCCTAATTGTCTCGGCCCTATCACCCCTTATCCTCCGTACCCACCACCCCCGCACCCTTCTTCAGATTGCTGTCCAACTCGTTGAAGCGGAAGACCACTCTGATACCACCGCAATTCTTCCCGTATGTCTCAACGCTGCCATGCTCGCTCTCATTGATGCTGGGACGCCTTTGGCAAGCGTTTTGATCGCTACTACGGTGTTTCTCAATGTAGACAAGGAAGGGAATAGCAGCAGCAAACATGTGGTGGCGTATGCCAAGGGGGGCAGATGTGTCTTTGCTGAATCGACAGGATCTTTTGATGAGGCTGAGTTTGCACGTGCGGTGGAGGAGGGAAGGAGAGAATGTGCGCTTGATGCAAGAGAGGATGTGGATATGGATGGGAAAGAGACGGTGGGGATGGTGGTGAGGAGGGTTATTGAGAAGAAGGTGGAGGCAGATATGAGGTGGAAAGAATTATAAATATGGATCTGGGTTTCGGAAGTGGGTATTGTAAAAACGGCGTTCATGGTGTGTGGGTCAGTTTAGTTTGGGCTAGATTTGAAAGAAAAGTATTGCATCCCAAGTCGGTCCTTGTAGGATATGGGGAGATTGGATGATTGCTGCTGGTATTCGAGTAGGTGCCTCAAATTGCAACTCCGGAAGTCCCGTGCCCGCCTGCCGCTCGAGTGTGAGTGATCGTCTGTGAATGACTTCCAGCTCACCAATTTTTACCATCTGGTGACTTACTTGCAGAAAAGTAGAACACACAAACCCACATCAACTTTCTTAGGTTATTAAAGTTCGCGGTTACTCCACATTTTTACGCGACCTAACATCTACCTCGCCACTACCTTTTAGTACTTATGTCCTCCTTGTTCACTGGCAATTTCGTTGCAACCAGATACAATGCTAAAGACTGTGCGCCTAAAGGTCCTACCCACTGTCACCAATTGTCTTTCCTGGAGTCATGAGGGCGCGCTTGCAGTGGTTGCAGGAGAGAATGTTATGATCTTGGTAGGATTCCTTATTGTGACGCGCAGCTGAAGGAATATATCTAACGGCGCAAGGTTCCGAGGTGCTTCACCCCGGATGGTTCAACAAAGAGCAAACAACAATTCTGGATTTCGCGCGCGAACATGAGGCAGCTCATCATAGACTCTATGGACGATGAGATTGCACCTGCTGAAGGTTCCCCGATCCTGATACAGTAGTACCATGCACCTAGCTCACCGTGGAATGATAGCGAAGCTCTACTCAATTGGGGAAGAACAAGGTCCTGGATATGCGAAGCAGGTCAGCTGGTCTCCCCTCGGTGCCTCCCGTTACCGTCGATGCCTTCTCGCCGTCGTAAGCACAAACCATAGACTATACATATTTGAGCCTGTGGGCCATGTTGGCGGTGATATGCGTTTAGTCCATGACCTCACACCTTTGATCTGCGACTACGATGGACTGCCGATCAGGGAGGGGGAAGAGTTGGACGATGTTGCAAGAAAGCGGCTTCGCGCGAGGTGTAGGAGTATGACGTGGAGTCCGCCTTGCAGGATTGACGGCAATCGATGGGGGGTGTCATTTATGGCTGCCGGGAACGATTTTCTAGAGATTGTATTCCTTAGGTTTCTTTTTCTACCCGCTCGCTTTGATGGCTGGGAAGGGAGGCTGATGAGGATGCTGAGATTTTAGGGTTACGTTTGATAGGAAGGAGGTTGTAGGACATATTGCTCCGTTCACAGAGAAGGACGTTGTGGGGTGGTTAGGGAAGAGAGTCACACATATTCAGTTACTACGCTGGAGTCCTTGGGTACGGTGTAAGGACGGAAAACGTGAATATGCCCTGCAATATATAGAATGTTGAACTGACAACGGGTTCGGTGCAGATTGGGCCTTTTTGGCGTATGTTTGGAACGGGAAGGTGTGGGTGTCTAGGGTGGCTTTTGATATGAAAGACAGTACAGCACCAAAGGCAACTGTAGTAGGCGATCCAGTAGTCGTTGGAGGGGCTATCTCAGAACGTCATCCCGTCTTCGCTGTTGCCTTTGCGCCGGAAGAAATTGGGGGCAAGATAGTGCTAGCGTTCTCTGCACAGATGTGCTCGACGGTAGTGACTTTTGATATTTTTGGACAACTCCTATGTAAGGAAGATTTCAAGAACGATTTCATTGAAGTAGTTTCCGGTATGACATCCTCATTTATAGAACGAACGACGTCTGTTAATGCTAACAAACAGGCCTCTCGTTTGCACCTTCCGACACCCCTAATACAATTGTAATCCAAGTTCTCTCTGTCCAGGGCAAATCGCAGAGCATAACCTACACTGTTCCTTTCGCATCCTCAACAGCTCCTACCTCAACTTCAATCGTACACTCCTCGGGCGATATCCTCATGCTCGATGCCCCCACTGACGAGGAACTTCGTAGCTTCTCGTCAACATGGCCCGCCATCCTTGCGGAGATGAAGCAGGACTTCATGGCGGAATTTGAGATTCCTACTGCGATCACCCGCGGATATGGACTTGCCGTCTCTCCAATTGGCGGTATCACGGCTATCGCAGCAAGCTTCCATCCAAAAGATAGCCTTGAGTATATAACAGGCAGCAATGAGAAGATGGTAATCGTATTTGCGACGGCGCCGGGTTCAAGCGGGAGCTGGAAGAATTTTGAATTCAGCGCTGATGGCGCACTGCCAAATCCTATCACCATCTCTACTGAAACGGTTCTGCTAGAAGCTATGGCACTAGGCGAGTCTTTCACCTCCCGTGTCCATGCTGCTATCTCTGCTACCGCTGTCGATAATCCCAACCTGGATACTATCTCATATCTAGAAGGAGAAGACATGAAGGAATTTTTGGCCAAACACACGCTTCTTGATGCACCACTCAATTCACAGCGTTATTCGGTGGCATTGAAGATTCTCGAGCATCCGCGCAACCAACCCCTAGAGCTTCTTCCAGAGAATCCCCACATCATTGCCGCCCCTATCGCTACCGCCCTCTCCGCCCCACGCAGTCTTTCTGAAGACTTTGAGTCAAAGCGGATTTTGTACTCCATGGCGTGTGTGGGTATCATGGGCTTCTATTCTTCCCCTACTATCCTCTCTCTCGCCAAAGACGTGTTCGAATGGCTAGATGTTAACACCCCCCCGGAGACACGGTTTGACTTGGAGCTAGAGATAATCGGCATGCGAGCACGGGCTGCGAACGGTGAGGAAAAGGAGACAGAGATGAATGTCGAGAACGGCTTCGTGAGTAGTCTTGAGAAATGCAAGATTTGCAATGAGGGCGTGGTCTGGAGAGATCTCAGGATTGCAGAGTGTACTAGTGGTCATCGCTTCTCAAGGTGTGCGCTTACTTTCTTACCAATTACGGATCCGAAGGAGACTAGGGAATGTGCTGTCTGTGCCAGAACGGTACTAGGAGGCCACGCAAAGGGGAAAACATGGGCGGGGTTGGTGGAGGCGATTTGGGGCGGCTGGGAGGTTTGTATGCTTTGCGGCGGAAGGTATTGGGCGGAGGGGAGTTAAGGAAGGTGTAGGGAATTGTTTCGTCGGGATTCAATGAGTGATCACTATGAAGCTATGCATGAAATAGCACTCGGGCTGATTTCATTGAATCAGTTCCTTTCACGAACAAGTAGGAACAAAGGGTTAGGGAGGAAATGTGACTGGAATCACCATGTCTCAATTTGATTCAATGGCTCTTACGGTTGGATTTTCCAGTGAACAAGATATGGAGGAATAGAGATAAAATGCAGCTCACCTTCATACGCAAACACTTGATCCTGCCGACCCCGAACAACGCTCATTCAGTTCTTAATACCCACTAGATAGATCTACAGTCTCTTTATTCCTTTGTGCCTCTGATAGAACCCTGAACCGCACCAGCGGTTGTAGAAAATAGATACTCCGTGGACGCAAAACTGGGTTTAGGTTTTATCAATTGGAGCTAGAAGTTGTGTGACATACACTAGCCACGATTGGAATTAAAATATATCTATTAGAGGAGGTTCGCACTGTTTGAGGAGTTAACTTTCAAGCTCTACTATACTTTCGAGTGTTTTCGTTCGCTATACTAGTACTAAGTATGCAGTTAGCACCATACAAATAGCTTGAAAGCAGTGCGAAATGTCTCTACTAAGTCCAACAGGAACTCCTGGAGATATTGCCACACATCTTTAACGCCACAACCTAGGAGAAACTGCGGAAGAGTATGGGCGCATAGGTCTCCACTACCATACATATCTTTTCCCTGCGTAGCAGAGATGAGAGATAGGTAATATGAGTATGTACTAGTACGTACATACACCAGACTTCGGTGGATACAGATGCTTGGAATAAGCAAATCCGCACTGAACGTGCTCAGCTCAAGGCTTGATATTTCGTAACGGATTGAGTGCCGGGCGCTAAAGTTGAAGTTGTTTATCGTCATCCCACGCTGACGGAAAGCTCGTGCACGTGGGGTAAGTTGGAGATGTAGATATATCCCCAACGTCTTAGGGCTTCCCGAAAGGGGGTTTATGTGAGATGAAACGGTTGACTGGCTAGAGACGCGGTCTTTCTAGAGTATTGCATGTGTGTCGCACGAGGCGCCACAGGATACATTTAAGTGGTATCAGACCAAGTTGGATTGAATCGTGGTTGAAGCCGGTGATTGTCCCAGCTCCTGGCGGCAAGCGTGACTATTGAATCTATCAACGGGAGAACAGAGTAACTAACGAATAATCTTGATCAGCATGTCAAGCTCAAGATAATATTTCCCACACTTACTCTACTTGAACTTCCTGTCCTGCTCGGCGTCTTCGTAATCTTTCAAGCGAGCCCAAACCTGCACACCTTTCTTTAGGGATGTAACATCCAGGAATTGATTCCCCAATTGGACCGAACGCCGTTGTGAAGGCCTGCAACGTCGTGCGAACAGACGAAAAAATGCGGGAAGTGATTCCAAGGTGGTGGGTCAGAGTTTCGGTTTAACAGGATTACCTGTGAGTTTTGACTACTGATTACTCCCCAGTATGGTAGGTATCGAGGATGAGGACGAAAGGAGGATCAGGAGAGAATGTTTGAATAGTGCCTGTGATTTGTTGTTTCACAAGAGGTTATACGAGCCGAGGGAATCCGAACTCCATATTTCCTACTACATACGACATATTGAGTATAGGAGGGATTTACCTATGATGCTCTCTTCTTCCTGCCGCCTACTGCTTGCCTTAAGCTGTGGGCAGGCGTTATGCAATGCCAAAGATCACTGTCAAAAAGAAAGAAAAAACACACGCCAACCGTCGACGTGTTTCCTAACGCTGTAAATAAGATGTACAGCGCATCCGTGTTATTCGCCCCAAAGACCTCAGACTGCAGACACGTTGCCAGTGAGGTGAATGGTAAGGGGGGAAAATGCATCTCTTGCGTTGTTGGCATACATATCCTGGACAAAAAGAATGGTGGGGGAGCCTTCCAGAATCTGTAGGTAGCCCTCCCGCAAATCAAAGAGTCGACCCAAAAAACGTCTTATGCGGGCAGACTTGATGCAAGCAGGGGTCGCGAACAGCAACACTGGAGTCGCTTAGGTGTTTCCACGATTGGGATTGCGCAGGGCTGGGTGCAACACGTATCTCGTTTGCAGCGTTGAGCAGTCAGCTCAGTGGAAATATGCAGATGTGGATGGCTGGGTGTCGGATGGAGAGCTGGAAAGCTGTGCTATGAGGTAGTTATAGGTAGCTAATGCAGGGTGGGTTGCGCATCAAGAGCTTTGGGATATTTCTTGCGGAGGGAGCGTCAATGCTCTGATCCAAAACAACATTCAGCAATTCGAGTAAAAAGAAAAAAGAAAAAAGAACCGATTTTTGACAGCCAGCGCATGGGTGATGGATTGATGTGATACAAAGTCTTCTACGCCCCTCCCCTGTCCGCGGATAAGCTGGCAAGCTCTGTTCCAAGCGGATGGCTCCCTTTACCGCCTGACCGCATTGCCGCTACAGAGCAGCACGACGCTCAATTCCTTGCTTCCGTCGTCATCCTGCCTCAACCCTCCTCCGTTGTGCTCCAGCGACTCCACTCCCATCCACCACCGCATCTTCCCCTCAGTGGACGATGCGATACCGATCCCAGTGAGTGAGCTGGTCCTTCACGGCCCGATAGAATCCAGTCAGTCAGTCAGTCAACCCGGAAGGGGAAGCCGTTCGGCCTGTCCGTCCGCATCGTCTTCGTTTTCAACATTGGTGGTGCGTGCGTCTTCGCATACATACCTCGCACTGTCCTCCCCATTGCCATTGCCGTCCTTACTTCTTCTCTTCCTTGCAATTTTCCCACCACAGATCATTTTGTACTCAGCTTTATTTAGTCAACTTACTTCGTTTTGGTTCTTCACTGGTTCTGCCCCTTTTGCCTGTTCCATTCGACGTCGTTCGAGTGTTTGCATTGCCTCCAATTGTGTGTTGTTGAGGAGGCTCGCCGATCACGCCGCAACAAATCACCTTCCCTGGTTCCCCACGCCAAACCCAACCCTATCCCATCGCCCACAATGAGTTCACATCACTATCCTCCCTACGATTCTCACCGTTCCCCATCGTCACGCCCTCGAGCCCCAAGCTACACCGGCCTCCCGCCTCACCACGACCACGTTGTGAAGTCCCACCACCATCACCACGCCCATCACACTGCTGCGACCTCTGGCTCCCCTGGGGATTATTCCACGCCAATACCATACGCTACCTCACCGGCTACCTCCTACGGCCGCCCACCTAGCATCAGCACGTCTTCCCTATCAAGTTCTAGTTATGCCGGTAGTGCGGAGGATGAGAGCTTGGGTGGCCGTGAGGTGGATATGGTCGAGATGCTGACCGAACGGCTGGCTGGTGCATTCGATCCGTTGCAATTGGATCGGAGTTTGGCCGTACAAGCGCAGACGTACGTTTGAAACTAAGATTGAGTTACATGTGCATATGCTAATACATTAAACAGGTCTGGTATGCTCAACAGCAAGACGAGGGAACTCATCGCACTCCAGGAGGAGGCACAAATACGGCTAGCTGAAACCCGGCGGAGCTTTGTGGAAGGCATGAAGATAGCGAAGGAAGTGAAGGCGGATCTAGACTACGTCCATCGGAAAGTAAGGTACGAATATTAATCATTCTATTATCTCGGCCCGGTAAACGCTAATGGAGTATGCATTTTAGAGCTTTGAAGCAGAAAACTGAACGGAAGTGAGTTTACACCCGCGATATTTTGCCTTGGGGAACCCTTCAGATGGCCTCCGAATCGCCTGTTGGTGACAATTGCTAACGCACATCGCTGCAGGTATCCAGTCGAATATAATATGGCACGTGATCGCATTCCACCGCCTTCGTAAGCGAATCAATCTTTGCTCGATGGTCAGGACGACGCATATCTTTCTATTGTTTTCACCTTCTTCGAAAATTGGGATTGTCTTTATTTTATTCTTGTTTGTAATCGGTTCTGTCCTTTTTAACTCCGGCGTATACCCTTGGGACTGGCGCGGCTGGCGCTTATGGCTTTTTTATTCCGGAGTCCATGCTTGCTTGTTGCATATCCTTATCTTTTGTTGACCTTATTATACGGGGCGGTAGTGTCTGATTTTATGTGGTGTACTGCAAGCGTTGATTGTACTTTCGTGGTTGGCTGGTTGGTTGGTTGATGGGATACCTTAGGATACTTTGTTTAAACATGCATATGATGCCATTTTTCTTTCGGGCGGATAGATGGTATTGGAGTAGGGGGGGTTGGGTACAATTTATCTGTTCCAAAACCGTCTGCATTGTCGTACCTATCTTTGACCAGTCTCGGCCACGTATATCTGAATACGGAGGAGAATTTGTGTTATTGGTACTTTCCATTTGGATATGTTCATTATTACAATTGTCAGTACCTTTAAGGGCGCGTTGAGGAAATTCGTCGTCACAAAATGGTGACATTGTACGGCAAGTAGTGATTGATCCTTTTTAATGTTGAAACATGAGTTCACTGGCTCTCTCGCCCTTTCTGTCAACTACCTACAGTTACGCACGTGCTTCCTACACTAAATCACCGTCATCTTACCTATCATAAATGATCACCCAAATGGCCGTTTCGAAGACGGATGGACTCGTTGAATTATGATTCAGAACCCATTCTTACTCTCAGTTAATTTCACTCGGTTTGTAAGCAATGCGAAGAAAGATCTTTGAAATTAAGGTAGTGTAGTTGAACGAGGATTAAGCTAAACTACTATGAATGCTCCTGCTTCATATTTAGGCGGTCAAAAATACTGACAAATTTTGGCGTGCAACCTCACTAGTCGAGTGGCAGCATTTTTTGACTGCCTACTTAAGTAAGTAGTGGACAACTGCTATTCAATGTTAACCTAATTGACGAACTAAATGGCGTTGCTCTCGTCGTTGGAACTAAGAGATCTATCCTTCCACTATATATTCACAGCTGTCCGCTCTTTATACCCAGCTTCCGTTCCAGCTCTGCCCACGGATTTTGGACAAAGTTCTGTTTATACCACGGATACTCCCGATTGGTGTCATCCCCTCTCCCGCTCCGATGCACACCACCAATTCCTGAAGCGTTAGTGGCAATACCCCCGTTCCCGCCGCTATCATCACCGTGATCTCTTCTAACCCGTGTCTGAGCAACAGCAACAGTATTGGAGCCGCTTCCGCTGGATTGTCTGCCTCTCCCGCGGCTGTCCCTTCCACCTCTAGTCCAATGTGAGGAATCCTTGTTATCGCCTTGCCATCGCTTCGAGGAGCCAAAGCTTGTTGGTAGTCCGAGAAGTGCAGCGTCAGGTAGGGCGGGGGAGGACGGAGAGGGTGGTTCGGAGCGCTTCTTTTCGTTGGTATCCTGAGAGCGATTAGCACAAATCGCGGAGTGAATGGTGGTGAATAAAGAGGGCGACAAACTGTAGACATAGCTGTGGGTTTGGGTTCAGATATGGGTTTGCGTTTACGTGGCTAGGAAGCTAAGGACTCTAGTGGTGAGTGGCAGTTTGGCAGGGCAGTCGTATAAGATGCAAAGAAAGGTCACGTTCATACACCCAAACTACCTAATATGGCCCTATTCTTAACGTGATCGTAATATCTGTAGTCATCGAAGCATACAAAATTATAAATATTAATCTCAGTAGGATGTTGTATAGAGATCTCGCCCAGCAATAGGGTAACGCTACTATCCAGGGACAACAGCTCCAGAATAGCTACCTCTCTCCTTCGTGCAAGCAATCGTTCTTCAATACTCCAGCAACCTCACCCCATAACATCTCCGAGTATATCGCAAGCTTATCCTCCACTATGTCATCCTGGCTACGACCCGGTGCCGGCGGGGCTCCATCTCAATCATCATATCAACCTATCGGTGGTCCCCCACTTTACCAGCAACCGCAGCGTCGACCAGTTCCGGAGAAGCCGATGGAGAAGCCGATACAGCGGGGCGAGCCACGGACCTACACCGTGGTCAAGAATCCGCACGCAGACATAGTTCGCGCAAATAAGTACGCTAACATCTTTACTATCCCTCTCAAACGCGACGGTGGTGGCGGAAGGACTAATACAGAGTCATTGCTATAGGGCCATTACGGAAGATCGGGATTTCACATCTCGATATGCACTTGTAGAAAATACCTACGTTATCAATGTCGAGCCCCTGAACCAATCGATCTACCGACTGGACCCACAGACACCACCCCCTGATCGGCCATTACTTGGACTCGGTGGGTTTCTTCGGGATTACCTTGGGGCACAACCGTACGAGGATGCTGCGAAGAAGTTGGCGGGAGGAAAAGTGCTGAAGGACTACGAGCGCCCCTACCAGCTACTCGTTGAACCATATGATCCCAAAGCAAGAGACGAGTATGTGATCGGTGTCAATATCGAAGTTGCGTGGTACAGTGCTGGCGTGGCGGCCAAGTATGCGGACAGTCCTCCACCAGAACTGGATCAGGATGATATGGAGGAGTTTTTTCGCAAGGTTTGTGTCATGTGTGGGTGTGAGGGAGAAGCTTACGGTGGGTGATAGACATATTACGACACCATTGTTGGACCAGGACTTGCGATTCCCATAAAATACAACGGACTCGACCTTACAGCCAGGGTTACAGCAGTGTCTCCATACTCTATGAAGAAGAAAGCTGCGGCAAGTGACTTCAGTAGTGCTACGACGGCGAGGGGTTTGATTTTCGTAGACACCGTGATAAACTTCCACGCAAAACCGGATAGATCGTCAAAGTACCCACTCAGAGTTAGGCCGTCTAGCACCCGGGTTTCTACGAGCATCATCAAGCACGACTTCAACTTTGAAAGCATGGGTATCGGTGGCTTGGATAATGAGTTCGCACAAATCTTTCGCAGAGCATTTGCATCGAGGATATTCCCCCCCGGGTTAATCGAGAAGATGGGGATTCAACATGTCAAGGGAATATTATTGTATGGACCCCCGGGTACTGGTAAAACTTTGATTGCACGGCAGATTGGAAAATCATTGCAAGCTAAGGAACCAAAGATTGTCAATGGCCCAGAAATCCTAAATAAGTATGTAGGACAATCTGAAGAGAATATCCGGAAGCTTTTTGCCGATGCCGAAAAAGAATACAAGGAGAAAGGGGATGAAAGCGGGCTTCATATTATCATTTTTGATGAGCTGGATGCTATCTGTAAGCAGCGAGGCAGTAAGAATGATGGTACTGGTGTTGGAGATACCGTTGTTAATCAGCTTCTGTCAAAGGTACATCACGTATTGTCAAGGGTGGTCGAGAGTGGGTGCTAATTACTATTATAGATGGATGGTGTGGATCAGCTAAACAACGTCCTTATCATCGGCATGACAAACAGAAAGGACATGATCGACGAAGCCCTCCTTCGTCCGGGCCGTTTGGAAGTTCACATTGAGATATCACTTCCAGACGAGAACGGCCGCCGCCAAATTTTGGGTATTCGCACCAAAGAGCTTAAACTCAACAACGTCCTCGATCAAGACGTAGACATCGTCGAGTTAGCTTCGTTAACTAAGAATTTCTCGGGGGCGGAAATTGGAGGACTTGTTAAATCCGCCACTAGTTTCGCTTTCAACAGGCATGCAAAAATTGGAGAGAAGATCAACCCCAAAGATATTAAAAACATGAAAGTAAATCGGCAAGATTTCATGTTGGCGCTTGAGGAAGTGCGGCCCGCATTTGGTGTGTCGGAAGAGGAATTCGAGCAATGTACAACCGGTGGAATCTTACGCTTCTCCAAGAACATCGACAACATCCTGGCTGAGGGTGGGCTATTTGTAGAACAAGTCCGACAGTCCGAAAAGACACCCCTGGTCTCCGTCCTCATGCATGGTCCTCCTGGGTCCGGAAAAACTGCGCTCGCAGCAACGATAGCTATGGCCAGCGATTTCCCGTTCATAAAGATCGTGAGTCCGGAGGCTATGGTTGGTTTCAACGAAATGAATAAGATCTCGCACTTAACAAAGGTGTTCGGGGATGCCTACAAGAGCACACTCAATATTGTTGTGGTGGATCAAATCGAACGCCTCATCGACTGGGTACCCATCGGCCCGCGGTTCTCAAATGCAGTACTACAAACGCTCGTTGTTTTGCTCCGAAAGCCTCCCCCAAAAGGTCGACGACTGTTAATTCTCGCTACATCTACCGAAAGGAGTGTTCTAAGCCAGCTAGACCTACTTAACTCTTTTGACGCAGAGATTGCGGTCCCGAATGTGGCGAATCAGAAGGAGCTGCAAGCCGTGTTGGGAGAGTTGGGCTTATTTGCGCCACAGGATCAAGGGAGGGTGTTGGAAGAGATCGAACAGTACACGGGAACCAAGGAATTAAATGTAGGAATCAAGAAGATATTAATGGCGGCCGAGACGGCAAGGCAGGATGTCAATGATACGGTTGGGAGGTTTGTGAGCATTGTTGGAAGGGCGGTAATAGAGATGACGCCGCAATATTAAGTGAATAGACCTTGGGTAGATGGTTTTTTCTTTTTTTTTTGCGAAATATGGGATTTTTATGGATTATGGATGCTGGTTTGATGAGCACTATTATCGCACACAATTGCAATAGATTTTGGATACCTACGTGGTGGAATTCGTCACAATGATCTCGATCTCGGCTTGAAATGACGATACGATCTAACAAAGGATTCCAGTTCCAACATGGGTGGCTTTATTCACAATCTTCGCAAAGACTTGCGCATGAAAATACCTCAGAATAAGTATCTCCAACATAAGGGTCCTTGACCTCTGCTGCCCATTACATTCATGCGAAACCCTTGCGGGTATACAGCGAGTGGAAAAAAGTATTAAGTAAACGGACCATAACCGGCTATTTCCGGCCATACAACTCAAAGCAGGTGTTGCACTCTGCAAATATTGTAGATAATGGTTCTAGTTTCATTGAGAGTGGATGTCTGACCATTACTGCCTATTGATTCTAGCCCTGTTATGAACTTATCACTTTGGGGGTGAGGGTTTGGGGATAGTAACCCCATATACAGTGCCTGCTCCCACTCCATGAAAATGGCTGCAAATGTGTTGAAAATTTCTAGGGATATTTAAGAGGACCTCTTGAGTATTGTGACCAAGTTTGGTATCTCTGTAAGCATTTTTTTCTGCTATTAACACGATTTGCCGCTTACAGTGCGTTTGCTTAATACTTTTTTCCACTCGCTGTACGTAGTCAATCCCAACTCGCAGCGAAGATCCCTCTGAATATTTCAGAGGAAGAAAAGAAATAAATGGCAAAATCAGGATGCGAGTCCTACCATAACAAATCAATATGACTGAATTGACATTCTTTCTCTCAGCATTTTAGCCCGTATTAATCATTGGCAATAAAACAACTGTTGTGCTCTGAAGTTGATACTAGCTAGTACTCAAGCATAATGCCGAGAATCGAAAGGGGCAGAAAATTTGTTTCCACAACGCATGCGTACTTAAGTATGAAGCAACATGTTGTGTTCTTGACAGTGTTCTTGGGGAAATAAATCCTTGATTTCATCAATTTAATAGCTTTAAACAGCACTTTATTGACCCACTTGAAATCGATATTCTGGATAAGCTTGGAAGAAAAGGTCTCTTTAACTGTCGGGGTTACAGTCTGAGCTTAAAGATCCCCCGCCAACTTGCAGGAGTTACCAAGAGCTTGACGTTGACGAATATAGCGGAAGGGGAAATGATATGAAGTCGATGAAATTTCAAACAAGCGGGGTCTTAGCCTGCGACGCTTGAGAGAATCCAGACTAGTGGGGTCTTCGTTTGCAGCCCACATACAGTCAAAGGTTAAATATGCCAAGCCGCTGTGCCCAATGTTTGGAGGCGGCAGGAGAGACAATCTCAAGGCTCTAAGACGTGATCCTGTTTCTGCTTTCGCGAGTACTCTACATTTCCCATGAACCCTCTTTAATTCGAGTACAGCATATCACTAGCTGTGTGCGGGGTCGAGTCCGGCAAATCCCTGAGTTGACAGTTCGATCTCTGATCCTAGTTGCTGCGAGATTTGATTCATTGACCTGGTTGGATGATAGGCTCTGTGCAGATACCCGCATGAGGATGTACTCATGTGGGGCAGTGGTACTGGTACGAAAAAGCTTTCTGAGGTCAAACAAATTCAATGCACACCTCGTATATGTATGATAACGCATGGAAGCGGGAGAAATAGCATTGATCTAACTACTTAAGTAGATGTGCTCTGCGCTTGCACGGCGGTAACGGCTATCACTGCTGTTCGGGGGTGGAATGGAAATGAAGGCTGTTGGCGAAAGGGTGTGACTGCCAAGCCCTGGATTCAGGTTGGCAACAATGGTGATGATGCCTTGAGGTCAACAACATGCCACAATATCCCTGAAGAAACTCGATCAGATCAGCAGTATAACAACCAAGTGCTTATCTGCGCATGAGGGGGAGTACGAGTACAGAAGACGAGTACAGAGTTCAGGCAGGAGGTTGAATCAGCAGCAGCAGCGTTGACTCAACAACTTTCCTTCATTCTCAGCCTTCTCTGGTTGACTCAATCATCTATTTTAACTGGGGCTTTCAACTGCAGTACTGCTCCTTACCCTATCTGTCGTCTTGCTCAGATTAAGACAGACAAGCCTTTTTCACTACCTACAGCACACGCCCCGTCAGACCGTTAGACCGTTGGAAGAGGTACGGTACTATACTAAGTAAGTAGAGTACTTGTCCAATCCAAATAACCGCGACACGCTACGCTACCCACTCTGCCTTACGCGTTATCCCTTATCATCACATCGCATCACCACAAGCAGTCCGCCCTACTACGCGCTGAATCCGAAACGAAAAACCTCCAGGCTCCAGCCCCCAAAGCCAAAGGAATCCTCCTCTCGCTTGCTCAAGTACTAAGAAGTATTTGCTCTTTTGCGTACTTATACTTCGGTGCTACTTTGCCTGCATTGGCATCTTGTATGTACTCGCTCACGCGTTCCCTCTTTCCCTGCGAAACTACTCTAACAAGCACAAGCGTTGCACGACACTGACATCAATTGGACCCGCCCATCCCCGTTTTCGCAATAAATACATATTCAACTACCGAAAACGATGCATCATCCACCAACACCAAAAAGTACTCCTTCTCCGTCACCCGACAATGATACTTCCAACGAGACGCGTCCTCACTCGTCCCTTCACCAGCGCAAACGCCAACGAACCGATGGGTCGTCGCTATCTTCACGGGCCTCTTCACCGGTACCGTTAACGCCACCGCGATCGCCGCGCTCGTCGCCTGTCGCCGAATCGCACACGAACTTTGATTCGCTCTCACCGGAGCTGCGACAGAAGATAATTCTTGAAACTGCCGCGCTGTCGACAATGTCAGCTGCCCAGATTGGCGACTACACTGCCACAACAGAGGACCCCCGAATGCTGAACAAAAGACTGGTGTTGCACCTTTACCGTCGCAGGACACTCACCAAGCTGGCTACTGTGAACTCATTCTGGCGCAAATGTCTGGAACCACTGCTCTCGAGTGGGCCTCGTGTATTCGTGAGCTCCGACGAGCTGAGTGAACTGGCAGGTAACGAGTACCGGCTCGACGGCAAGACGATCGATCGGCCCGTGATGGCATACAGTGTATGGAATGAGTCCCAACCAAAAGACGCCAGATGGCCTCCGAGGAAAAGGGTTAAAAAGTCGGCCAAGGAGGACATTCCCGAGATTATCTGCTGGATGACTAGTATTCCATGGAGGAGGGATAACAGCGAGATTGGACAGCGGTGGCCGCAGTGGTATATTCTGGACTGGATGCGATATGATCTCGAGGACTTGAAGGTCGAAAAGTTGGCTGCTGTTGCGGCACACCAAGGTAGGAGGTCCTTTCAACTGTTCAATATTATAGCGCCTAACCTCTCGATAGCAACAATTGCCGACGCCCTTCACGCAACGATTCCTAACCACTCTCGCCTTACCCAGCTCCATTTCGAGGTTTTTCATCAAATGGGCGCAATTAGTGCCTCTGATCCTCGTTTTGACAATGTCTACCGACATTGTCCTGATACCCAACATCTATGCTCACGTTTACAATTGCACAAAGATACGCTAGAATCGCTATCCCTTCGTAACATTGCGGTCTGCCCAATACTCGCACCTATCGAATTCCCGAAACTCCAAAACCTAGACCTTTACTGGGTCAATAATCTCCCCGGACTATGTCAAGATCATTTTCCAGACCCGTTGGACTCGACCAGGATGCCTAAAGCACTTGACGCGGAAGTATATGGGCTCCGCTGGCATCTAGAAGCAATGGCGGCGCACAAACCACATACCCGGGTATGGGCGGCGATGGCGTATGATCGCCCGAATCTAGACACAGGGGCTTGGTTGGTCGACTCTAAATTGCTCATATCAAGGGGTGATAACGGTCAGCTTTACGTCGCTCCCGATTCACTCTGGAACGATATTACGTACGGTGTCAGGACACATGCAGACCTTCAGGTATTCGATGATGAGGAAGAGATTTACAGCGATACATATGATGCAGTTGACTGGTTAGATGACGAAGATGACGAAGAGGAAGAGGAAGCAATTGAGATTGACGAAGAGGAAGAGGTGGAGGAAGACGAAGAGAAGGGGAAGGGCCGGCTCATATCTCGGGTAGGGAACGAAAGAGCAATTGCGCCTGCACCGCCGGCATACAGACCCTTGAAGATCCGATAGGTATGCGCGGTTTGCATATACTCAGTCAGACGATCCATTTGGGGTGGTGTGGGTCATGGGGCAGTGTTCATGTACTGGGTTTGTTTGTGGATGAGGGATTTCGGTGTTAACGGCGTACCAGTCGTGAATGTTTCTGATGCCTTTTTTCTGGTTGTTTTCTGATATCTGATCTGGTTTTCTTTTTCTTTGGTTTCTTTGCATACTTAGTACGTCATTCTGCTTACTTGGTATCCCCATCTACATCTTGATGTAGGTGGGGAATGAAAAGGAAGCCAAATTGGAATTGGGGTTTCCATAACATAAAATCCATACCTGAGAGCAAGAGCATGGTCTGATCGTGTGCTATAGTTATCGGTCGGTATCTCGGTATCGGCCGCTACGGTAAACGCCGGAGCTCCCCCCCCCTCCCCAAACCCTTAAGAACGGCGCCTTCTGTCTTGCCTATGCACGTTACTCTCTTCCCTCTTACCCTCAACTCTCGATACTACGCTGAATTACATTGCACTGAACACAATGGCATTGGTACAACAAATTGAAGAATCAAAGGTCCAGGAAACCTTTGGTGCTTCCTGCATTGGTAGGAGCTCTGCCCAGCAATTGCCCTTCCTGTTTACTGACTGTACGAATTCAAGATCTTGTCAGCTCTGCGCTGGGCGGTGAGGTGCTCTCCTTCAGCGACGAGTTCTTTGCCGAAGCTTCAAATCTTATCAATCCTGCTGCTCCTATTCGCAAACCTGGCTACTTTGTTGAGACCGGTGCCTGGTACGATGGTTGGGAGACACGCCGACACAACTCTGAACCCGCTGATTGGGTCATCATCAAAGCATGGTCCTTCTTATCGTTATATTAACTTAACTCCCTCCTGACTGATTGTTTTAGCTTGGTGTTCCCTCCGGAGTAGTCCACGGAGTCGAGGTCGATACCGCCTTCTTCAGTGGAAACCATGCCCCCGCAATCTCAGTGGAAGGGACCTTTCTGGACGGAAGCCATCCTGATAACCAAACCGTATGGAAAACCATCCTCCCAACTCAACCCTGCGGACCTAGTCAACGTCACATCTGGAAACTCGCAACACCAACGGACGAGGCGTACTCGCATGTGAGATTGAACATGTACCCAGATGGTGGAATCGCACGTTTCCGTCTCTTTGGAACTGCGGTGCCCGTTTTTCCTTCAGACCCAGAGGCTATCATCGATTTGGCACATGTCGGAAATGGTGGGTTGGCGGTGAGCTGCAGTGATCAGCATTTTGGAACGAAGGATAACCTTTTGCTTCCTGGACGGGGGAAGGATATGGGAGATGGATGGGAGACTGCGAGAAGCAGAGAACCTGGTCATGTTGATTGGGTGGTTGTTAAGCTAGTATGTTGCCTGCCCCCGGTCTCTTTGGATGCCTCCACCTAATGGTGTTCAGGGTGCACCTGGTTACATCGAGGAGGTTATTGTTGATACTCTTCACTTCCGGGGTAACTATCCACAGGCGGTTGAGGTTTATGCGCTCAATGCCGACACCCACAATGTTGTCTCTGACGATAGCCTGTGGGAGTTAATCGTGCCGAAGGCCAAGTGTGCAAAAGATACCGAACACGCTTTCCCATCTACCATGCTCAAGAATACGGAGGGCAAGGTCGTAAGCCACGTTAAGCTGGTCATAATTCCCGACGGAGGAGTAAAGCGGTTGAGGGTATTTGGAAAAAGGGTCGTGGGTGCTACTACTATAAGGGCCTAAAAAGTTTCTGTGCTTGGGAGAGGTGGTGGTGATATACGATCTGCTATGACGGGAGTGCATCACGAACGACGATGTTATGAACATGAAGTTGATAATTAAATTCCGAGGAATTTTGTGGCGATCTTCACCGAGCCACAAATTATACTCATACCCTATATTGTTCTCATTGTCAAGGATATAAATAAGCCAGTACATTACCTCAAGAAATAGTAGAACATCCATCAGCCAGTAACGGAACGCTCGGCGTGCTGTGCTATCGGTATATCATCAGAATAATGACATCAAAGGAAAACAAGACATACTATATTCTGATATTCTAATTCAATCCTCTGCAAAGATGCACAATTGATGCCAATTTATAGCCCGAGAAACAAAAACAACGCTTGTAAAATCAAACCAACCCCATAAAGCCAAAGCCAAAGCCAAAGCGTCTATCATACACGGTCGATCCTCTGTACCACCACAACCGTGGCACCACCACCACCATTACAAATTGCAGCAACTCCAAACTCTCCTGGTTTTAGCGCATACAATAGACTTGTTAAAATCCTACTGCCTGAGCTACCAAGAGCATGTCCTAACGCAATGGCGCCGCCGTTGACATTAACCTTCTCCGCGTCCAACCCAAGCTTAATGCCAATCGCTTTACTCACGGCCGCAAACGCCTCATTGATTTCCCATTTTGCAATATCTTTTACCTCAAGTCCAGCCCTCCCCAATGCCTTAGGGATTGCAAGCGTGGGGGCAAGCGGGAAATCGATCGGATGGGTAGCGGCATCAGCGTAACTTACAATCCGCGCTAAAACATCTTTGCTCCCACCAAATTCCATAGCAGCGGCTTTAGACCCAAGAACAAGTGCAGAGGCGCCATCGGAGAAGGTACTGGAGTTTGCGGCAGTAACAGTTCCACCCTCTTTCTGGAATGCGGGCTTCAGAGTGGGGATCTTATTGATGTTGACGGCTTCGTATTCTTCGTCAATTTCAACCGTGACGCTTCCTTTTCTTGTGGGAACCTCGACGGGGATTATTTCATCCTTAAACTGGCCCCTGTTCCATGCTGTCTTCGCCCTACGATAGGACTCGATGGCGTATTCATCCTGCTCCTCCCGACTTATGTTGAGCTTTTTTGCCGTATTCTCTGCACAGTTCCCCATGTGGATTTGTCCATACACATCCCATAGCCCATCCTTGAGCAACCCATCCTCCAGTTTCTGATGACCAAACGCAGGCGGATTTCGACTAAGGTAGTATGGCACTCGACTCATGTTCTCCATTCCTCCTGCGACTTGTACATCCGATAACCCCAGCTGGATGTTTTGAGCACCAAACACAACAGCCTTCAGACCCGATGCACAGACTTTGTTAATGGTGGTTGCTTCTGTTGTTTCTGAAAGACCGGAGAATATCACAACTTGTCGAGCAGGAGATTGGCCAATATTTCCCTGCAGTACGTTGCCAAAATAGAGGTCGGTCACTCGCTCTGCTGGGACACCGGAACGTTGCAACGCTGCTTTAACGACATGAGAGCCGAGGACGGGAGCCGGAACGTCTTTGAAACCACCATTGAACTACTAAATGTTAGGTGCGGGTATGAGAAATCAACTTTGGGAGGAGTGACCTTTGCAGTAGCAGTTCGCGCGGCAGAGAGGATATAAACATCATTTGCTGAGAGGGAAGCGGTAGTGCTGAGCCGTCGACATGGGAATACGGTTCTACTGGTGAGAGTCTGAATGAACCTGAAGACGGACGACATAGTTGCTTAGAGGGCTGATTGAGATGTTGTTTGAGGAAGGGAAGAGGGAGGACGAGAATGTAAAACTCGGCATGTGATACTGACGCCGTTGATAGCCGAGGACGTTTGGTTGTGGACATCTAATAATTAATCTACCTACAGGTATCATACCCGCCCTTTGTCCGATTTTGTGTGGTGAAGTTTGAAGACTAAATGTATTCCGAGGTTGTAATTGGAAGATGCAGACTCGGTCTTGCACTCCACTTGATGCCATGAAGATACCGAAGTGGCTGCGGAGCTCGGTGAACACCTATTACTATTAAGTGCTTACCTTCTCCCATTGCAGGTACTTTTGTGCTTAATGCGTTTTCCATATATAAAATGCGCCTGCAGAGGCATCATATTTCACTATCAGAGAAATCTAGAATTCCAGTCTTCAGCGCGCTCACAACTTGTTCACGCCAACCAACAACCACACACAACTGAAAGACTAGAATGACGTCCTGCGCCAACCATGAGAAAGATTAGTTAGAGTGTCTAGTAGACACCCTAGTATGGCGGAATTCAGGTTTTAGAGCAGCTTGCGACTTTTGGGCTGCCGATAGTCTGTACGATAAGATGTTAGAAGAGCTTCTTCGACTGTGCTGTCCTGATAGGTAGGTACTCGACATGGACTCCCATGTCGCCTTCCGTCATTGAACTTTCTCGCTGAGTAATTTCGGCAGAGAATGCAGAGTACTGAGCCTTTTCTCGTCCGCGCCCCCTCTTGTCTAGATTCTTTGCCCCCCAAAACTCCAAACCCCAAAATCCCAAGCTCGTCTCTCTCCAGAGTCCTGACAACCCTTTCAACGCTCTCACCGTTTCTTCGCTTCGTCACGACACACGCCCAACTTTGACACCATGTCTACCTCTGCCCGCCGTCGCCTGATGCGAGACTTCAAGGTTTGACACCTTGCCAACTACCAGCTACCAGCCACCCCGTTGCTGCTGATGGTGCGCTCTCCTCCAGGAGCAGATCTAATGGTTGTTTCTTCAGCGCATGCAAACCGATCCCCCCGCTGGTGTCAGTGCATCTCCAATAAGCGACAATGTTATGACATGGTACTACGCTGTCGCAATACTTATCTTCCCCAGGAACCAGCTGACTCGTTGCATAGGAACGCCGTCATTATCGGACCTGCAGATACTCCTTTCGAAGATGGCACCTTTCGCCTCGTGATGCACTTCGAGGAACAGTACCCGAACAAACCACCCGGAGTCAAGTTCATTTCGCAGATGTTTCATCCGAACGTGTATGCGACCGGAGAGCTGTGCCTGGATATTTTGCAGAACCGGTGGAGTCCAACTTACGACGTTGCTGCTATCTTGACGAGTATACAGAGGTGAGTGAAACCGAGAGTGATCGAACAGGAGGAATGCTGATTGCCTTGGAGTTTGTTGAACGACCCCAACACAGCGAGTCCTGCGAACGTTGAGGCAAGCAACCTCTACAAAGAAAACAGGAAGGAATATACCAAGCGGGTCAGGGAAACCGTTGAGAAGAGCTGGGAATGTTAAGTGGGTCCTGCACAGTATGACCTATCATAAGCTCTCAACCCTTTCGTCGAACGCAATATGAGGCATGAAGCCACTACCTACGATAGTAACGAATAATCCCTTTCCTTGTATCTTCGATGGTTTACGGTTCCCTTGTATTTTTTTTTCTTGTTAGGCTGGTGTCGCTTGCTTTATTGGTTGGGCTGCTTGGAGTGTTCGGTTTGCGTTGGCATTTCCTGCATGACGAAAGGTTCGTTTGATATTCATTGGATTACCTGTTGCACAGTTGTCCGTTTCTGCAGCCCTCCTCATGTACATGCTACTTTATACTGTTGGTACTCTAGATGAATCAATTCGACAGCATTAAATTATGTTAAACACAAACTCCAACCCTCTTCTGCCACGGTATTCCTGAGCCAGCCTTCATTGTACTTGACTGACAGATGTAGGGCTTGCCCAAACTACAAATCCTGTGATTCAAGTCGACAAACAGTTATGGACGAGCCAATGAAGGCACCTGTTATACCACTACATAGAGCCTTGTTGGTGATCAGAGTATTGAATATTGTGAATGCTATTGACAGTACAATTTTATGCTGTTGTCGCAGGAGTTTATGAGCTTTCCTCTTTTGAAGAGATAACGAACGGCACGGGCTTTGGGTTATACTCCGCCACAACGACCTGTTTGAGCCTTATATGCCCCATGTAAGATACGATATCTGAACCGTGTTTTATATCAGTGTGAGACTACTGTCGGTTCCCAATGTCGATATCGTGAGATTTAATTAACCCAATTTGCAGTAACAGCCTGGCTAGGTATCTGGTAGGTTTTGTTGGAGGGTTCTGTCTACTTGCGATCTCGGACGTATGTAGATGTGTTTACATATTCTGAGATTGCAGAGCACTTTATGGGCTTGGGAAGGCCCCTTTCTATCAGTCTTGTATCTTTTTGACTGCAAAAGGAGACTGCAAAATGGGGATTGACTCCAAAGGGCTGGCAAACATTAGGTTACACCAAGCTCCCATAACGTTGGTACTTGGTATTCTTTGATGTAGAATGGTGTTTTTTGTTGAACCGTTAATTGTTTCATCGCCTCCCTTAACAATCTCTCTGAAGCATTAATAGGAATATTTAAGTTCCGAGTCATTGCTGATGATGCATTTTGGAGCCCTGCCAAGACCTGCAGTCATCGCAAGAGCACGAGTTGCTCCGTGTACGTGCGTGTGTGCGAGTCGACTTTGTGCTTGCTTTGCTTCAAAGCACTGTGCCATCCGAATTCATCCCCACCGTTGGCCGTGGTTTCCAACAACAAACACACAACACAGACTCATCATCACGTCTATCTCGACACCTGTCCACACTGAACCCGACGGCTTGTCGGTAATCTGTCCTTCCCAATCAACAACTCCTGCCAATACCGTCGTGGGACACCCAATACTACCTTCAACCGAGTCGGTGTCCTGATACTTCGTCGCACTAAGCTTTGTCTAGGCTGAATTGCATTCTATTACCAAACCATGGCGTAAGTATTGATCGGCAATCTGGCAAGGGGGACCGAGCTGACGACCGGTGGATCAGGAGCGGTGGTGGAACAGGAAGCTACAACACAATTAAAGGTATCTATTCGAAGCTTCTTTGGGGTTTGCGCCAAAAGCTTACTTGCGATCATAGTGGTTGCCCGGTTTCGGCCGCAGAACTCTGTAGAGTTGCGTGAGGGAGGTGAACCGATTGTTGTGTTTCCGTCCGAAGACACATGTGAGCTTCGAGTATGTCTTTTTCCCGCATTGCCGAGTTATGCTACAATGCCGCCTGCTGATGGTTCACGTACTGACTCTTCATCCGTGTGCAGGGCAAAGAGGCCGCCGGGGCCTTCACATTCGATCGAGTCTTCAACATGCAATCTAAGCAAAAGGATATCTTCGATTTCTCGATTAAACCCACAGTAGATGATATCTTAAACGGCTACAATGGAACTGTATTTGCGTACGGTCAGACTGGTGCTGGAAAGTCGTTCACCATGATGGGAGCTGGCGATATTGAGAATGAAGAAACGAGGGGTATCATCCCTCGGATAGTAGCACAGATTTTCGAATCCATCCTAATATCACCTGGGAATATCGAATATACCGTGCGGGTATCGTATATGGAAATCTACATGGAGAGGATTCGCGATCTATTGAATCCAGTCAACGACAATCTTCCAGTGCACGAAGAAAAGAATCGAGGAGTGTACGTTAAAGGACTATTGGAAATCTATGTCTCAAGTGTGGACGAAGTTTACGAGGTTATGAGACGGGGTGGATCAGCAAGAGCGGTTGCAGCTACAAACATGAATCAGGAATCATCTCGGTCTCACTCAATCTTTGTCATTACTATCAACCAGAAAAACGTGGAAACAGGGTCTTTGAAAACCGGCTCACTTTATCTTGTCGATCTTGCAGGTTCCGAAAAGGTTGGGAAAACGGGAGCATCCGGTCAAACGCTAGAAGAGGCAAAGAAAATCAACAAGTCGCTTTCAGCTCTCGGAATGGTCATCAACAATTTGACAGATGGAAAATCGACACACGTTCCTTATCGTGATTCGAAGCTAACTCGAATTCTACAAGAGTCGCTCGGAGGTAACTCTCGAACAACACTTATCATCAATTGCTCGCCTTCCTCTTACAACGATGATGAGACTCTCTCTACGCTGCGCTTTGGTATGCGCGCCAAAGCTATTAAGAACAAAGCGAAAATCAATGCCGAGCTCTCACCTGCAGAACTCAAGGCTTTGCTTAATAAGGCGCAAAGGCAAAACATCACTTATTCACAGTATATTGCATCGCTTGAGGGAGAGGTCACAACGTGGCGAAGTGGTGATAAGGTACCAAAGGAGCTGTGGATTCCGCCTCTTAAGATTGATACTGCAGCAAAACCAGACGCCAAACAACGAAGGCCGGAAACCCCTTCCAAGCTGCTTGCTGAGCGAGAGTTTAGCCAGTCCCCAACACCATCGCGGCCGGACAGTAGGGCAGAAACAACTAGAGCACCAACGCCAGTAACAATTGAAAAAGATGAAAGAGACGAGTTTTTACGAAGGGAGAACGAACTCCAGGATCAGCTTTCGGATAAAGAGTCGCAGCTTGCAGCTGCAGAGAAGGCGTTGAGGGAAGCCCGTGAGGAATTAACATTTTTGAGAGAGCACGACACTAAGACTGTCAAAGACAATGAGCGGCTTTCGAGCGATGTCAATGAGTTGAAGATGCAGCTCGAAAAGGTCTCGTTCGAGAGCAAGGAGGCACAGATCACCATGGACGGCTTGAAGGAAGCGAATTCAGAACTTACCACAGAATTAGATGAAATGAAACAGCAACTTCTGGACGTCAAAATGCAGACTAAGGATGCATCTGCGCAGCTCGACGAAAAGGAGAAGAAGAAGGCGGAGAAGATGGCAAAGATGATGGCAGGGTTTGATTTAGGAGGAGAGGTCTTTTCGGATAACGAGCGAATGATTCGGGAAGTCATCGAGCGATTGGACTGCCTTATGGATAACTCGGCTTCTGGTGATGAAATCTCAACCGACGACCTTAAGGACCTTCGCGCCAAACTTTTGGAAACACAGGGGATTATCCGGCAAGCCGAGCTTTCGCTTAGTGAGCGAACTGAAGAGCAAGAAGCTGCATTTAGAAAGAAAGAAGAACTTGAGAAGCGCCTTCTTGTTTTGGAGAAGGAGTATGCAATGATTCTTGAAGGAACTGTTGGCGAAGCTGGTACCGCTGAGGTAAAGGCTAAGTTGGAGGAGACCTACAAGAGTAAGAGAGATGTTGAGGCGCAGATGCTGGAAGACTTGAAGCAGGAAATCGCCAGAAAGAGCGATGAAAACGAAAAGTTGAAGGCTAGCGTTGAAGATTTGCAAAGAAGGGCAAAGTCAGGTGCCAACGGAGCGCTTCCGAATGGCAAGACTGTTGCACAGCAAATCGCAGACTTTGATCAGATGAAGAAAAGCTTGATGCGCGATCTCCAGAACCGGTGTGAACGGGTAGGATTGCTTCTTTATCCCAGGGGTTTATTAACTTTTTGCTCACTGTACCTCCTTTGCTATAGGTGGTGGAGTTGGAGATCTCGCTCGATGAAACGAGGGAGCAATATCATAACGTCCTACGATCATCAAATAGTCGAGCTCAACAGAAGAAGATGGCGTTTTTGGAACGGAATCTAGAACAATTGACCCATGTCCAGAGACAGCTAGTGGAACAGAACTCCGGGTTGAAGAAGGAGGTTGCAATTGCGGAGAGGAAGCTGGTTGCTAGAAATGAGCGTATCCAGAGCTTGGAGAGTCTTCTGCAGGATTCGCAGGAAAAGCTGACAGCGGCAAATCACCGGTATGCGAGCCTTTGCCTTGTTTTCTTATGGTTTACTGACGGTCGTCTTAGCTTCGAGACGCAACTTACTGCGGTCAAAGACCGATTGGAGGCGGCCAAGATTGGGACAAAGGGACTCGGCAATCCCGCACAATTCAGTTTCCAGGGCAGCAGAATTGCGAAGCCATTACGAGGTGGAGGCGGTGGTGCCACCACGCCCGGAGGTGATGCGGCGGCTATTCCTATACTCTCAGGTATCGTAGGTAGTTCGGCCCAGCAAGAGGGGCAGCAGAACAAGCGGAGTTCCTGGTTCTTCGATAGGAGCCGGTCGTAGAGCTTTTTCCTTCGCCTTGTCTTCGTGTTTGTACTTTGTTGGGATGGGGGAGTAGAATGGGTTCATCTATTGTGTGTTTCTTTTTTGAAAGAGTGAGAGACAGTGTGTGTATGGGTGCTATCATCTATTTATCATACCTCTGCTTTTTGCATGTTACCCAGCATAATGCGATGTTTTTCTTTATTAATTTTGTTATTTTAAGTGTGAGGGATCATAGAAAGAACGATACCACGGGTATCGATGGGTTGTTACGTAGAATATGCCAGCCCTTTCCAAGTGTGTTTATGGTTGGGAGCATAGCTGCACTGCGAGTGGGTTGGTTAAGTGTACCTAAAATATATATACCGCTGTGCATTTGGCAAACTTCAAGGTGCTAGTAGACATGACGATGACGGTGAGAATAGGGATTTCAATGTTTCTTTGTTTTGACCACAGCAAGCTTATGCAAAAATAATTCTTAAAATTGTAGAACCCTAACCCGTTAGAAACCATGAATGCCGTTGAGAGAAGGGAGCATATTTCTGCCAAAATACCCCGTCATAGGAGCCCATAAATAAAGTCGGGATTTCAAGCTCTATATATATTATATTTGACACTTGCAGTGCATTTTTTGTGTTCTCTCGGATGTTTCGTCTGCTACATTTTGGTTTGGCTCTAGATGGTCTTCGCCGGGAGGTTCGTTCGTGGGTTTCCTTGATGTGCCGGGGTAGAGCTCTAGCACTCTTGTATTTCCTTCCCGCGATATCAGGAGGCACGTTTCCTCAGAAACCAGTAACGGCGAACAGCACGGGGTGATAAGTTAGAGTATCTAGGAAAGATTATGCGAGGTACAAGATCAAACAAGACTGAAATCTGAATTGATACTCTATAATATCGAAGATACATTAGTTACACTCAATCCGCGTTGTGTCGTTTCGCCATTCCCTTCCAGAACACAGTCGTGAAAACCATTCCCAGTGCTGCGAGCCCCATCCCCGTGTAGAATGCCCCCCTAAGCCCTGCCAACTTATTTCTCCCGCCATCATTAACGCTGGCCTCCACATTCCCTACCACTGCTAGCCCAAGTGCAATAGAATAATTTATAACCGTGTTTACGAAGCTCCCTGCCACACCTTGTTGCTCTGGTTTTAGTTTGTCGCTAGCTATCAGAGAAGCACAAGCAAAAGATAGATCTGGCCCAAAACAGATAATGGCGTAGGTAAAGAATGTCATCACCCAGTAACTTTGATTCACCGGGGTGAACGCAAGCAGAAGCTGCCCAACAAAAAATGAGAGCATCGAGGCACCGAAGATGATGTAGCCTGGGACCCGGGAGAGGAGCACGACGGCAACAATAGAGGCAACAATGCCGACCAAGGCACAGGGGATTAGCTGGAGCGATGCCATCAGAGGGGAAACGCCTCGGAATTGCACCACAAAATGGGGGCCGTAGTATTGGAAAATTCCGAACGAGGACCATCCCGCACATAGAGAGATAGCGACCGCGGAAAATGTTGGGGAGCTGAATATGCTCATGGGTAAAATCGGGTGCTCAACTTTGAGTTCAATATAGCAAAAGAGGGCAAGCGAGAGAATACCCAAGATGAGGAGAATGGGACTGATAGGTGCTTTCCAGCCGAAACTTGGAGCACCACTACCTCTTATCAGCGCGAACTCGGGGGGCCAGGCAGGTAGTGAAGGAATACATACTTCAGTGAAATAAACACAAGCACTAAACCTGCGACTCCAAACGTGCTGCCCAGGTAGTCGACGCTCCCCTCGCCTTTTCCGTTCAATTCTTGTGTATTTGGTATTATGATCCACCCAGCTGCTGTAAATGCGAAGCATACGATTGCCATGCTCCAGTAAATCCATCCCCACTGTAAACCAGTATATGTCACGGCCGCACCCCAAGCTGAACCTAGGACATAACCAGCAGGTGCAACAGCTCCAAAGATACAAAATGCGAGCACCTTCCGCGACTGATCATGTCTAGACTTTGAGTCTGACCAAGCGCCGGCAAGGAGTGCTGCAGCATTGGGCATCATAGTTGATGGCCCAATTCCTGCAAGTGCTCGAAGGATATCGTAGACAATATGATTGCGTACAAAGCCGATTCCGATATTGAGAATTCCCAGCCAGAGAAATCCTATCAAGAAGAGATTTTTGCGGCCATGGAGATCGCCGAGACGGCCGGTAATCAGGACGAAGGTACCGACAGTACACGAATAGCTTGCTACAAACCAGCTTTGTTTCGCTGTTTCATTTGCAATTCCCAAACCTTTTGCCACCGCCGCCTGCGGCATGATGGTGTTTCCAAGGTTTGCTTGCTACTTGTAGTACACATCTTAGTCACATCTTTTTGGTACGAAGGCTGTAGTGTACGTACTGTGATCAGTTGCGCCGCAGTGACTACAACAATATACAACGCTTCATGCAATATACTTCGAAAAATGGTCGATGACTTCTCCGGAATGCCCGTCTCAAGTGAATCGGAATTGCCATTTCGTACGGTCTCGACGGTGTTTGCCAAAGCCTTGCAAGATTCTAGTGGTGTATCTAGTTTCCCAGTAATGTGAGAGGAACGTTCGTTTGTGTGCGTCAATGACACCGAGCTATCGTGATGATCTATATCTTGTGGCATCGCTAGCGAAAGGTAACATGGGTAGGCTTTTATACAAAGGAATCATCATAATTGCTGAGGTTCCTTTGTTGTGCTTTTAAGGTTCTAAGTTCTGATATTGAGCAGTAAGATACGCCTAAAGCGAGAATTGACTATATCCGAGCTCCGCTCGCTTAAAGCCCAGGGAAAAGTAGTCGCCGATATCGCTGAAAACTCTAGCCAATCGAGGACATTTGAGGACGATCTAGCAGCTTTAAATGGCTAGAGATCTTACGTGATAGTAATAGATATCGGCGACATGAGCAACGGATATGGAGTTAAGTTATGTGGGCTAGGGTTATTAAACCTTGTCGTTAGGACTGCATGTATACATGCTTTGAGCAACTCCTTTGAACAAGTACCATTGGTAATTGGTGCTTCCAACCGGATCTTAAGTACCGCTCATGGTTCCAAGACTATTCGCCCGTAATTTCACACCAGCAATCAACAACATAGCAGGTCTACTCACCCATGCTCACTTTCCCGCCGCCTACCTCCATACCAGCATGAGTATACGCAACTGGCCACAGAGAGCATTAGTAGAGAAAAAAGGAGGGTGTTAGAGTAGGAAAGATGTGCCCAGAACTCGGATTGGTTTTCGATATGAAGTTGCAATGGCCAAACAGAAAAGTGGGTTGGTCGAAGTAGAATGCAGGACGTCGTTATGATAGATATATCAAGCATATTCATGGAATCTATTACAGGTAGTTGGGATCTGGGCTATCTATCAGAGGCTGGCACATTATTTTGTACACCAAGGGTCTCCGTATAAGGGTAGTATGATCTCCGTCCATGGCTCAGGGATATATATGGTCTTCTCAAGATGTCTGACCGTAGACACTGGTCTCTCCCGCTGTCGTGAAGACATCCACCTATAGCTCCACCAGAAGGCACGTCAACACAAAAGATCTAGAAACCCCATGCTCATCTTCCCACCACTTGCTCTTTAAACCGGCTAGCATTCGTGAGGACACAGTTGGTATCGGATACTACTGGAGGCGAGAGACAGAGATGGTGAGTCTGTTGGAGTAGGGATGTAGTCTTCAGTATCTGTCGATTTTGGCTTTCCCGAGGTGCTTTGAAGGAGGAGGGTAAAGTGACAAGCGGAGGGAGAGGATCGGTGCCAAGTCCTTGGGGCATAGAGTATCACTTGAATAAGGGAGTATGAAGTAGTACCTAGAATTCAAAGTATTGAACCAATTCAATTAGAAGCCTAACGACAATTACAAGCTATAACTGTCTACTTAATTATTTAGGTAAGAAACATATTACATCCTTATCTATACATTCTGTAATGACCGATCAAACTGCCACCAACTCAGAGAATCACCAACTCACAACGGGCACTCACCAGAAAAAGTCAAGCTTGGTGATGGGTACGAGCCGAGCCTTACAAAACTTTGCCAGTCCTTTCTGATCTCTTCACTTAATAATTACCACTAAATTGAAGTTGGCAAGCCCCTATTTCCTCAGAAGTGAGATGCACCCTAAGTAAAAGACAACTAAGGTACGCCTGGTCAAGCAGTTATAGTACAATTCCATGCCACAAGAGTACAGAGAAGGTTTATCACAAAAAGAAGGCAAGGTAGTAAAAGTACATTGATATCACCCGTTTTATACCCATTCCAACATCCCGCTCCGCTCTTCCATGCAAACACAAACAAAAGCCCTAATGAAACAATAAACAGACCCGTCGGACTCGCAGAAGACCCTACAGACACACAAAAAGCCAAAAAGCCAAAGCCAGACCCAGACAAAACTGGTTAAGGTATTCACAAGAAGAAGAAGTCATCGTAAACCCAAACCAACCCCCCACTCATCCAATTCACATCTATCTTTCATCTCGCACAACGAACCAACAAACCCAATTACTGTAGGGAAAGTCCCAGAGAAAGCCCCTCTAAGAACCCAGCGAGGTCTTCCTTCTTAACTTCGACCACTGTAGCCTCGAAGCTATCAATCCTAATCCGCGCCTGGGTACTGTTTGCCACTTCCTGAAACGCAATGCCGAACCGATTCCTCCCGCCTCTCTTCTCTTCTTCACCCTCATCGTCGCTATCATCATCGCTATCTTCTTCCTCTTCTTCCTCCTCATCATCAAGTCCTTCCTCTTCTCTCTTTCGTCGCTTCTCTTCCTTCTCGGCCTGTTTTGCGCTCTTCTCCTTCTTTTTCTGGATTTTGAGAGAGTTTGCAACCTCTGCGCCGAGCGCTGTACCAACAACCACATATACACCTCTCCGTTCGTTGAGAGAGGCAACCACAAGTGGCAAATGCTTTTTTTTCGATGCTTCGCGTTCCTGTTCCATGATTGCTTCTGAGATCCAAAGTGCCAGTTTCGAGAGCGCATTGGGATGTGTAAATACAGGAAGATCAGGGCCTTCTTTGACGACTGCAAGTCGAAAGGCTCTAAGGAGGCGGATCTGACGCTTTTCGATCAGAGCTGTTCCAGTACGTAAGATGGCCCGGTGGAGATTCATCGCTATTGGGAGAGCTGATTTCAGCTGCTCGACACTGTTTAATGTTAGCTTGCGGGGCTAGGGTTGTAAGGGGAGGGGGTTAAACTTTGTAAGAGCGTCGTAGGCATCCCAGAAATTGGTGATCCATTCCTCAACTTCTTTTTCTTCTTCCAGACGCCCTACTTCTTCGCTGACTTCGTCGTTGGGGTCTGTACCCTTTGAGCGCCCCGTCTTCTGACCTTTTCCCACCTCCAAAATGCCGCCAACGACATACGCAACATCTGCGGCGCTGAGACAACCACGCCATCCCCAGCAACGTACGAACCCCTCTTTAACGACGCCATCTAAACCATAGAGGGGTGCATATCGTTCCAGCTTTTCTTTCAATGACCGCTTCAAATCCATATCCATATGTGTGTAGTTCTGTTTGCATTGACTCAAGCTGAAGCCCATCTTTGCGAGCAGCTTGTGTAAACGTTTTCGGCCGTGTTCAGACCATATGTGTAGTTTTGTTCCCAGATACGAAGAATGCAGCATGGAATCATAGAGCGACCAGTGACGAATCAACATAAACCGATACTCGGGGCTAATGCGGATGCTCGTATCTGAGGGAGATCTGGCAGTGGTTTGTAACGCTGTCACTCCAGATACTCCGTTTGCATTCCCGGAGCTCATAGCACCTGTCTGGTTAAGATCTGGAGGATTGAGTCGTCGGACTTCATCTTTGAGGATTCCACGGATCTGGTCTTCACGGTTGTCGGCACCCCATCCACCTCCAGTTCGCCTGGGAGGGCCCAAACTGATGGTGCGGCCATAGGTTTCACCGGCGCAAACGCCGACAATAGAAAGCCAGAGGATGTCGTTATCTTCCCGTCCCAGGTCGGCGGCGAGAGAATAGAGAAGACTGGAGATGGGCTCCCCATACCAAGTGCCCTGAGAGTAGTAGCTTGCGATTGTTGATTCGTGTTTTCTTCGTAATCGGCGGAGTTTACGGCGGAGAGATTTGGCGGAAGCGACGTACGGGGGAAGGGGCGGTTCCGAAGGGAGGTGCTGTGATGGGGATGTAGGGATAGGATCGTCGTCGTTTGGGTTTGGATTACGCAAAGGAGGTGGCGAGGAGCCGAGAGGACGTGAGGAAGAGTGTGAGAGGAGGGTATGTCTGTGTAAGACAGGAGTAGATGCGTCAGAAGACTATTTACGTCAGTCATCTGGTATCCAAAGACATTAATCAATAAGGAGATAAATACCACGTCGCTGTCTCTGCGAATCCGACGAGACCGCCTTCCCCCGTCCTCCTCGTCACTATCATCCATTAATTCGTCCGAACTCTTGCGTTTCCGACCACTGTTCTGACTACTCCTCCTGTCACCATTCAAATCCAACCTAACACCGCCTTCTCCTTCCTCGTCCTCACTCGCCGCCTCTCCCTCGTCGTCATCGTCATCGTCATCGCTGTCACTGTCATCGTCCACCTCCGGCATTTCAATGAGTGCCTTGAACGCGTCTTTTTCTTGTTCCATTTCCTCCGCAATGTCGCCATCATCAAAACACTTAATACCACCAACGCTATCCCCAACGCCATGCCGGCCTCCAATGACTTTCCCGCCTCGAGCAGCAACCATATCATCACCGTCCTTTCCTCCACCATAAACATTGTACAAATTCCAGGGCCTCCGCCCGTCGATAATCCAGCACTCTACACCGTCAGCACCTCCGCCTCGCGATAGTTCCAAGAAAGCCGAAAGATCCACCAGGCCCCCCATGCCCAGACAGATAATAAATTTCAGCTCCTCATTGCCCTTCACCAACGTCTCGTTGACTTTTTCGAGGTCTTGGTACCCAGCTACTGGTTTGATCTGATGTAGAATGTAATCGCGTTTCAGGAGAGAGGCAAGAATGCGTGCCGCACAAAGCGAGTCGGCGTCAAGGGCACAGAGGATCAGAACAGATGTAGTTGATGGGTGCGCGTGCGATTTGAGGTGGGCGTATGCGGAGGAGAACAGAGAGCGGGGAATGAACATCGAGAAGGAAGGTGGTAGTAGTTGCCGCTGCTGGATCAATTGATGGCTATGACCGTGAGACTATTGAGTGGAGAGAGTTCTTGGTTTTTTGTTTGGGTAGGACTGGGGAGGGGTGGAGATTCTCTTTTCGACGCGTCAGAATGACTGTGTACTCGTGCCAATTGCTTTAGGTAGAGACAGACGGTGTCTTAAGGTACTCGAACAGGTATTGATATTATGTTGACATGGACATTGACATGGACGTTGACGTTGGCGTTGCGGATTGTGATTTTCGTAAGGCGTTGCAGAAGGTGTTCGTTGTGTTCGAGCGTGAATTGTTAGTTTAGGTACCATGTACTTGTTAGACGTGTTTTGGAGTTGGTGTGTGGTGTTTGTGCCAAGACGGCTGATCATCTAGATAAGATAATACAGAGAAGTAGTATCACAATATCAACAGCAATCGAGCTAACAGACAGTGAAGGGAATTGCGTGGAATATTAGATACTATGACGCTCCTGCAGGAGTGTGAAAGAGGAGCAGTGCCAGAAACAGAGTCACCGCCCATTTGCTGACAAAATCGTTCATCCCATCAATACAAAATCCAAACACAAGCACTCACTTTCCAGCCAGCCTCTTCTCAATCCTTTCTTTCTCTTGTTTCCTCCTCTGTTCAACCTCTTCCTTCGTTGCATTATGTGCCACAACCCCCGTCTGGTTGAAAGGGTTGTCGGGGTGTTTGTCGAACTCCTTCTTGATGAGCTCAACCATCTGGTTCAACCGCAAGCCCTTATGCTCCTCCTTGATCTCTGGCAACCTTCGCTCCTTATATGCTTGATATGCAGCTTTATACCGCCGTTCTGGGTGTCGGTCGACAGTTACCACCTTGCCATCGCTGGTGACAGTAAGAGCATCGAGAGCATCATCAATACCGGATGCGTTGATAGCATCCAAAGCTCCGTCGATACCGCCTCGCTTGGTGGCAACTTTCCCTCCCTTCGGCTTGGACGGAAGCACAGCTTCTTCTTCTGCAAGTAACCTATCTTTCTCAGCCTTCTTTGCGGCGGCTTCTCTTTTTTTGGCTTCAGCTGCTTCCCTATTTAATCCAGCTAGGCATTAGTGATAACTTGCTTTACACAACAACGGAAGGGGTTCTCGTACTTCTTGTCGTTGCTCTTTGCGCCTTTGTCCCACTCCGCGGCTTCAGCCTTGGCTTTCTTTGCGTTTTCGGTATCGGCTTTTGCTTGCGCTGCAGCGGCCTTTTGGGCATTTCCCGCCGCTTTCTTGCTGTTTTCGCCCGCTTGCTTCTTGCCTGCCATGGTGGATAGTAGTAACGGTGATGGCAGTGGAAGGGTTCGATAGACGATGTCGTTAGAAGCTGAGTGAATCTTGGATACGTCAGTGGGGCATATACCCAAGTCCACGCTAATTTTTTATTAGGCTAACCAGGGCTTAGGGTTGGCGATCAATATAACTGCAACTTGCAGTTCGAGCTTCGAGCATACCAGGCAATAAGTATCATCTATGTCACTCCATGTTCTTGCTAACGCTTTCATTTCATATTCCCTACACGTATCGGGATTGGGAAGCGATTTCGGGTTGATTGTGTGTAGAATCATAGAGCAACAAAAATTTGACGTATGGTGGAAAGTTTAATGATATCGAGTGACTCTTTATGAGTACACATATTTTCTGTTTTTTTATACACTGGCCACATTCTGCCTCAAGCTCAGCTATGCCTGTCTACTATGCAACACCCAATGATCCTGCTGCTCCAGATACTCTACGGTGGCTGGTATACACTTGCCGTTTGAATTCTTCATCTCCAAAGTTATGGCCATCTCGGTATTCGTTTGTTTGTAATCATATTGCATTCGGCCGCTTGCGGCCATGGCATAATCCTAATCCTAAGCACTTCCACAGTTCCAACCAAGGCCGGGCACAAGGCCTCAGCACCCCAGCCTTTCCTGCTTCCAAGTCGTACTTCCTAATCTCCTTCCCCCCAGTGCCATCTCGGTATACTTGCAAGATGGTGGATATTTCAGCTTGGAAGTGCAAAAAAATTATTAAGCTTTTGTTGCAGAACTCTGCTCTCCTAGTCAAAAATCCGCCCTTTTCACTCCCTACAACAGTTCTGCACATCTCTGTGTTCAGAAGCACAAATTGAAACTTTGTTAAGATTCACCAGATCCAGAACTCTTCAATTTGCTAAACCAAATATCTTTAAAGTGCACGGTTTTGTAATATGTCAAACTCCATACGGGTTTCTGACCGCACCCACCATAAGTATGCAAACACATGAGATAAATATCATGAGTGACACTTAGATAGACAATAATGCTCATCCTCAAGACCACAACGTTAACTCTCAACAGACAACTATACTGCAGCAAAAAACCATGCCCCTCCTAATAGCGTATCTGACGGCATTGTAACTCTCAAGCTTGAATACCAGGCGTATCCGCTACTAAATATCAACCCACCTGCCAGTTCAAGAGACAGGGAACAAGCTTACCGATGCGGTAGATGAGCTTCTCCCCACTAACTTTACCATCCCGATAAAGTTCCCATCCAGCCTTAACTGAGTTTAGACCTCCGGGCATCACCTTCGTTCGATGCGGTTTGATTTTGCCTGCATTGAGCAGTGGAACCGCGACAGAGTCAAACCAATTGCCAATGAAGTCCCTGTGAATGAAACATATTAACTATCGGGACATGGGGAGGGAAGACACCGCCTACTTGATCGCTGGAACTGCTGGGATTTCGTAGGAGAAGATTGTGAAAGGATTGCCGAAAACCATGAAGCTTGAAGCAGTTGAATAATTAGCCAACAATTTTAAACGGAGAAAGGGCTTTTATGGATACCTGTTGAGAAATTCATATTTGACATCGGGTCTGAGTTTGTCCGAGTGCGTCGGATTCAGGCAAACCACAGTTCCGCCCTTTTCGCCCATGCTGTTACATTGGCGGTGAAGTTAGTCCTTATTTATATGAATGGTCAATAAACGTCTCACCACTCAGTAATCTTCTCAGCCGAGTCACCATGTGAATAGCCATCAAACGCTTTTGACAGCTTGTTTCCAGTGTACTCCTTAACCTTCTTGGCAAACTCGGGGTCATTCTGCATTTCACTTCAGTATGAGCTAGCTGTAACCAATAATATCATGAAGGATGGCTCTAACGTAATCCACAACGAAGTCTGCTCCTAAGGATTTGACCAAATCGAAGTTTCTGGAGGAAGCCGTAGTTATGATTGGGGAGACTCCGGACGCTTTGGCAAACTGTTTGCCAATGTGTTACAATTACTTTCAACCAACTTTGGGTGGCGTGAATACGTACTTGCAATGCCATCGAACCCATAGTGCTGCTCCCGCCCCAGATAAGAACCTTCTCACATTGTCAGGAAAACAAAATCCAAGGAGAGCTTCTTCCTCCTACCGGTTCTTTCTGGTCGGCAACTCCTGGAGGGGGAACTCCCAGAATTTGGTACAAACCCAATCCAGTCACTACGAGAGCGGTAGGTAAAGTCGCTGCTTCCTCTTCACTCATCCCATCGGGTATTTTGAAAGTGACATGTTCGAAGCCAATACAGTACTCTCCAAAAGCACCAAAATGGAGTTTTTCACTGATGCCACCGATATTGAAACCAGCAACTCGGTCGCCGGGTTGGAACTTGGTGACTCCCGGTCCGAGCGAGGCGACGATGCCCGCATATTCTTGTCCGATAGTAGAACCTACGATTTGTCCCGGGAAATCGTTGAGTTCTCTGTCAGAGTATGATTGTCAGCAGGAATACTAGTAACTATCTCCGAGTGCAACATGTTCTTACCGGTCAACCGGATTCTGCAGAGCGAGAAACACGATCAGCTTCAAGACCAGTGATAGAACAGGGGATTCTTACTCCACCGACAGCTACCACTTTGACCTGGAATCTGGATTAGTTAACGATAGTACCAATTTGAAGGTTGAGTGTACCAATATCTGGCCTTCTTCCGGCTCCAAAACCGGGCCTTCCTTCAGTTCGACCTCGCCCACTCCCGCATTCTTCAAATAAAGAGGCATTGTTTAATCTGAAGATTTTAAGCAGCAGTTCCTCGATGATGATGGTAATGATTCTGGGAACAACGAGGATAGGAAGGAGAGTTTTGACACGAATCTCCTTCAGCTTCGAAGCTTCATAACACCCACTTTTGCGGCGCAATGTTTGACCGAATCTCTCGAATACGAGTTTCGGATGCATAGTAGATGCTTTTTTGAAGCCCGCTTTTATCATTGGCTGGTGGAGCGCATCACGGAGAGCGTGCGTCAGATGCCAAAATATGCATAAATCGAAACCCTCGCCCCCAATCTCTAGATCTTCTACAAAATATACACTTTATATTCCATTATAATTTGTCTGTACCGGTTTCTTTGTATCGTCATAAGACGCCAGATCCTTTGCTGCTTTACTCGATGTCGGGGTTTGGAGAATAAACATAAGCCATCTGCAGGTATCTTTCGCTGGTATTGCGGTAGAGAAGTACAAAGTGCGCATCTCCAAACCGCGGAAAAGATTCCCCAACCCAAGAAATCTGAATGACATTTTTACCTGTAGAAATTAGACTCACAAGAAACGTTGCCCCAATGAAAATACGAAGCCCCACCTCCTCAAGTGGATACCATACACTTCCTTGGCATAGGAGTCTCTGACCATCTACAGCATCGATATTTAAAAAAGCAAACAAAAGTGGAGAGGATCGTCCAAGCTAGTGACCCGATATATCTAAGTACTCTACAATGTCTATCAAGAGCATCACATTCCAATCCATCCAGGTTTCACCCTGCCTATCTACAACCTCTTCAACTAAGATCGCAGATCGTTGCAAACGAACAAACAAGAGAGATATAGTACACGAACTGAACCTAACCCCGTAAATAAACCCAAAATAACACCAAATTTTTTCAATTACCCAAACATAACTATTTCTTGGCTTTCAACTTCTCCTGCTGCTCCTTCTCACGTTTCGCTATCAACTCTTTCTGCATCTGTGGAGGTGCAGAAGAGTAATGACTAAACTCCATCGTAAATTCTCCCTTCCCTTGCGTGGCTGCTCTCAACTGCGACGAGAACCCAAACATTGCGTTCAGCGAGCATGCGGCAGTAAGCGTAAACTCGTCTGCACCAATGTCTGACTCCTCGATGACGGCATTACGCTTGTTCATGAGACCAACAATCGCTCCCTGGAACTCATTCGGAGCAGAAATCGCAACCTTCATCAACGGTTCGAGAATAACTGGTCGCGCGGCCATGAATGCCTTCCTGAATGCCTGCTGAGTAGCAATCTTGAAAGACATCTCCGAGGAATCGGTCATATGTGTTGCACCATCATTGATTACCATGACTGCTCCCAAGACTTTATGACCGATGATGGGGCCCTTCTCACAGGCAGACATATATCCTTTCTCACAGGCATACAAGAATTTCTCAGAAATTGATCCACCGGAAATTTGGTGCTCAAAGTGGTTCTTGTTCAAATCGCCGGTAGGCTCCATGTATCCCATAACTCTTGCGTAATCTCCAGCACCTCCGGTTTGCTTCTTGAGAGTGTGGTCGAAGGGAACACGTTCAGTAATGGTTTCACGGTATGCAACTTGCGGTTGCCCAGTGATACAGTCGACGTTGTATTCGCGGCGCATACGCTCGACGTAAATATCGAGGTGCAGCTCACCCATACCAGAAATAATGGTTTCTTGCGATTCGGCATCGACGTGAACGCGGAAGGTGGGATCTTCACGTTGGAATCGGCTCATGGCTTTAGAGAAGTTCGCTGTTTCCTTGTTGTTCTTGGGTTTGATGGAGAGGGAGATGACGGGTTCTGGGACAAACATTGTGGTCTGTTTTATCAGGTGCGTGCTTTATATACTTTGAACGTGAGGACAAACCATTGAATAGGGGAGACCTCCATCCGTGAAGGTATCGCCGGAGGAACACTCGACACCGAAAACTGCGCAAATCTCGCCGGCACCAATCTCAGGTGTATCTTCCATTTCGTTTGAGTGCATTCTGACGATCCTCGGAACCTTGATTTTCTTGCCTGTTTTTGCGTTGTACACATTCATGCCCTTCTTTAGTATGCCTTGGTACACACGAATGTATGTCAACTGTCCATAGTTTCCTTCTTCGAGCTTGAAGGCCAACCCAACAAAGGGTGCATTATTGTAAGGAACCAACGAAACACGTGCTTCATTGCGTCTACGGTCGAGCGCAAAGTTCGGGACTTCAGCCGGGTTGGGAAGGTAGTCAATGACTGCGTCAAGCATCCGCTGTACTCCGGTATCTGCGAGAGCAGATCCCATGACAACTGGAGTAAACTTTCGAGCAATGGTGGCACGACGGATGGCCGCTTTGATCAGATCAATTGATGGTGTCTCTTCATTAAGGTAGATTTCCGCGATTTCGTCGTCGACATCGGCAAGGGTTTCGATCAGGACACCACGCTTCTCGTTGCAGAGATCCTTCAAGTCTGCGGGAATCTCGTCCTTTACCACCACGTGGACTCTGCAGCTCTATTAGTCGACGGCGAATTGGTGCGGAGCGCTGTAGCATACCCCCTAGGACCCTCGAAGTAGATTGATTTCATCTCGATCAAATCCACAACTCCACAGAAACCATCCTCAACTCCGATGGGAACCTGCAGCGATGCGGCGGCAATCTTCAACTTCTTGTTGATTTGCTCAACCGCCTTCCATGGATTTGCTCCCATACGGTCCATCTTGTTGATGAAGGAGACTCGGGGAACATCGTAACGTCTCATCTGTCGGTCCACGGTGATAGTCTGACTCTGCACTCCAGAAACGGCGCACAGAACCATAACAGCACCATCCAGCACACGAAGAGCTCGCTCGACCTCAATTGTGAAGTCAATATGTCCAGGAGTATCAATTAAGTTAATGTGATACTTCTGGTCGACACCGGCATTATCCTTCTTTATCCAATCACAAAATGTAGCCGCAGATTGAATGGTAATCCCCTTTTCTCTCTCTAGATCCATAGAGTCCATTTTTGCTCCAACACCATCCTTGCCACGGACTTCATGAATCTCCTTCGTTCGGCCGGTGTAGAAGAGAACACGTTCAGTACAGGTCGTCTTCCCGGAGTCGATATGCGCTGCGATACCAATGTTTCGCACCCGGCTCAGCCGTTTCGCATCAGCGGGGTCAAGCCTTGCAATTATATCGTCTAATGCTATTTCTCCGGAATCGGCTTCAGCATCTGGTCTAACGGTATTGTCAATAGTCAATTGTAACAACCTTAACCGTGGGTCCTTACGCTTCCGCCACTGCCGCTGCGCCAGAGCTATACCGATAACCACCAATTCTATTCAATGCCACTGGGAAAGTTGCTCTTCGTAGGGTGGCCGTGGTGTAGCTCAATTTGGGAGCTCTCGTTGATAGCCTCAAACTACTCTGCGCGGGCGCAAGAGAGGGAACAGCCCGGAATGACCGGCATTGGGAACGAAGGGTCGCCGTAGTCCTCATGATGTTTGACTGGAGGCGGAGAGTTGGGAGAAAAAGCTGGTATTTCTCGCCAAGTGTGGAAGAAGACGCGAAAAATTTAGACTTGTAATCTGATCCGGTCTTATCTGATCCGGTCTTATCTGATCCAGATCACAGGGTGGGAATCTTCGGGAGAGTTTGAGGAGCATCCGATACCTTCTGGTCTGTGTTATCTAAGCCCTGGTTTTAAGATTATTTGTGCATTGTTCACCTTAGGGATACATCCTCTAACGTCGACTTCATGCACTGGCCTTATTGGCCCTTACTGGTGCTTGATCATACAACGACATCATTATTTTCTTTCCTCCTACTGCTTGTACTCACTCCTAGTCTCCATATCAATGTGATCAAACAGAGGCAGCCCATTGAACCACCCCGCACCCTCAGTTCCAATAGCTTTCCAAGTAGCAGCAGCATCCTTATCATCAATCTTGACCGTCTTCCCCGCCGCATCCGCGAGCAGCTGAACATGGCAACACTTCTCCATCGACATAAACCAAAACACACATGACTCAATCGTCTTTCCGGTCGTCAAAATCCCATGATTTGCCAGCAGCACTGCCTTCTTACTCCCCAAGGTCTGCGCAATCTTTACTCCTTCTTCAGCCTCCAACACAACCCCGTTAAATTCCCGGTATACCACATGATCCTGGTAGAAAACGCATGAGTCTTGCGTGATTATATCTAGCTCTTTATGGAGTGTGCTGAACGCACGTCCATAGATGGAGTGTGAATGGGCAGCACAGGTGACGTCAGGGCGCGCAGCATGGATAGCAGAGTGTATCGCGAATGCAGCGGCGTTGAGGATACGCCGAGGACCGGAGTCAGGAAGGATACGCCCGCTGTGGTCGACGTGAAGAAGCGACGACGCGGTGATCAGGGAGAAATGAGTTCCGAAGGGATTGACCCAAAACGTTGTTGGATCAACAGGATCGCGAACAGTAATATGACCGGCTTTTGCATGTTAATTTTGGGAAATAGCGAGCGGTAGAGTAAGGGAAACGAACCAACGCCCTCGTCAAAGCCGTTCTTTGCAAAGATCCGGAAGGCAGCGGCGAGGCGCTCTTTGAGGAATTGCCGCTCAGCAAGTTTGTCTGAGAACTTTGGAGGCTTGGGGAAGGCCATGCTCTCTCCACCCTCGACGGGCTTCATGACTACAGCTGTGCATTCTTCTATGGAAATCTCGGAAGGGGGAGGAGGAGACATCTTTCTGTCTTGTTGTGATTATGATGTGACGGAGAGAACCTGAGAAAATAAATGCTAAGTGCTCAAGTAGGTATATAACAAATAACACAATCAAGGTAGCTGTATACGCTGTACTTATACAACATTCGGACCTCGGTTAGTGAGGAGTACGGTTGAGGACAGACAACCAGACACGAAGCACACGAAGCACACGAAGCACCTGGAGGTGAACAGGTGGAGAAATGGTCATATATATGCGGGGCTTCGATGCATGCAACGCAGCGTTTGCTTCAGTGCTAAAGTACATCATGTACGGAGACACAGTCAGAACTACAAGGAAGTATGGTAAAACCGCGACTTTTCGGTGTTAGGAATATGAAAAATTGGGGCATTTTATAAGTGGAATGCAGCAATTTGAAGTTACTAACCGTTCTCAAACCATTCCAAATGCATCTCAGACTGTTAACTGCGGTTTGACAACCATTCCATATGATGTATCCCACTTTTCAAGTACTGGTTTGCGGATTGACTGTCCAGAAACATGAGGCCTTACAGGGGTCGCTTGTCGATCCCCCACCCCCGCCATCACCCCACCACCAACCTTAGCTCACAAATTCAACTCTCCACCATCACCCATCACCACACCCACAACCGCAACCATACCAAACCATGCCCGTCGGAATAAACCAAGTAACTCCCCGCAGTTTCCTCTCCGTTGCGCGCATGTTGTTAACCCTATCCTCACCTAGCCCTCGAATCAAATCCGCTTGACCAATGTCGCCGTCGTGCGCCTAAAGAAAGGTCGCTTCGCGCGCCTGCTTCCCCAGCTCTTTCATCGCCTTCTAACATTCCCTAGGCAAGAAACGGTTTGAAATCGCCTGCTACAAAAACAAAGTTCTTGAGTACCGTTCCGGCGTGTCTGTCCTCCAATTACCCCTCCTTCGGCGCCTTGGTCTAACCCTCACAGTGAAACCGACCTCGACGAAGTCCTCCAAACCGACCAAGTTTTTTCAAACGTCTCTAAAGGCGCTCTCGCTCCCAAAGCAGATCTTCAAAAAGCCTTTGGAGAAAACGCCCAGACTGCCGATATCGTTCGTGAGATCCTACAAAAGGGCGAGCTCCAGGTTGGCGAGAAGGAACGATCCGCAAAACTCGACCAGCTACATGCCGAAGTGATCTCCATTGTTGCCTCAAAATGTGTCGACCCGGGTAGCAAGCGGGTCTACACCGCTTCGATGGTTGAGAAAGCGCTTGCAGAACTGGCGACGACACAGGATGGAGGTTGGCATGGAGTAAAGGATAATAAAAGTGCTAAAGCACAGGCGCTGGAAGCTATCAAGGCGTTGGTGGCGGCGCAGATTATCCCTATTGCGAGAGCGAGGATGAGACTGAGGATTACGGGGAATAAGAAGTGTAAAGATAAGGTTATGGAGCATGTGGAATCTGTTGAAGAGGAAGAGTTTCTTGCCGGAGGAGAATGGGAGTGCACGGGTTTTGTGGAGCCAGGGAAGTATAAAGCACTTGTCGATATCGTGGGTGCAGAGACGAAAGGCAGAGGAAGGGTGGAGATTTTGGATACAGCTGTAAGTTCCGCGACTGATATTGATGGCTGGGACGAATACTGACACTGTGCCAGGTTATTCACGAGGAGGGGATATAGTTGATAGTAACACAATTTCAACAGATTGGCTTCTACGGTGACCACTTGACTCCTGAAACCCCACCAATAATCTACAATAATCTGGACTGAGACTATCTAATAGTTCAATTCCATCCGACAATAAATCCCAACCAACATCAAGTAACACGATCCACAGCATCCCACGAATTCGCTCCTCGTAAAATGATGGTTTCAAATAGGTGTCAGCACAGTACATGGTAACGAAGCAGCGACTCCAGCATTCGTCTAGTACCGTTTATAATCTACGGCAGACGAGCACCTCGATGCTTTATCAGCCTATGCTTTCCCAATTTGAAATCATTCGAATCCCCACGAACTTCGTTCTTCACATATTAGATCATTCAACTGGTACATCGTGCTGCCTGCAGTTTTATTTCCACACGCTTGGATGACTCTTTATATGTTCTCACATGTGCCTATTAACCATGCTTATTAACCTCTGCAAACTTTCAAAATTCCCGAGTCTGTGCCTACTTTGCTCCGTTCCCAGATTTTCTCGTAGCTCTAACATAGGCTCACTTCTATTCGCCACCTATAGTAGCTCGAATTATGCCGCTGATGATCGGAATCAGACCCACACTACACCAACACCTATCAATCTGCCTGGACAATATGCATCTCCCGCTACAGCCAGGAAACCTGCGAAGCGTTATACTGCGGCCACCGACCGAATATATTTGGCTCAAGGCAAAAGATGCTTACCAATATACAGACAATAAAGTCAAACACTAGCATCGCCGCAGTCGTAAGGATCTCGCGCTCCTGATACTTTTTATCACCGTCTAAGTTTGGCTCCTTGTATTTCATATTCCGCAGGAAGAGCGTCACAAGCGCAAACATGGCCAGCACCCCAAAGGCCACGATACCACTAGTTGCCGTTCGAAATTGACGGTAGCCAGCAGGATCAACGCCACTCTTGCACGCCAGCTGGTCCCAGTCTCGCTCTTTCACGACCTGCAGCGCAAACGGTAACGACATCAGCGTTAGAATCGCCTCGGACACAGACGCCTCTCTAACCGACGCCCAATACAAGTGATGCGATCCTTTTATGAAATCTAGGAAGTAGTAGAGCAGGTGGATCCATCCAATACGTGGCCGCAATGTCCAGTCCAAGCAGAGAGCCAAATTTGCCCGAAAATCCCCGCTTTTGACAATGCCTACCGAGATCATCATGCCGAGAAGCTGTAGCAGCACTGACGCAATGGCGCTTTGTAGGAGAGCTTTATCGGCTCGGCTTCAACCCTCTTTACCATCCCGATGTAGCACGTATTCATAATCCTTTCTCCAACTCGAAGTTGTGCGGCGGTTGCCAGTCCTCACGTACCGCTCGTTTTTCTGAACAGATTTTGCGCGGGGGTTGTTCGCTCTCTGGGACCCAGATAACGATAACGGTGCGCCTGTTTGTGAGTTTAGTTTCTGCCGCACGTTCCTGTTCCCAAGAGCCAACACGAAGGTGGCGGTAAAACAGTTAAAGATGCCGAAAGAGAGGAGGATGCCATTGCGTGAAGGGCATTGCCGGCCGCTGTTGTCGGCTTCGGTCGTGCCGAGTGGTATGTAACAGATACCTCTGTATGTCATCGGGAGAGAGGCCATACGCTGCGCCGAAGAGTAAGAGTTGGCATAGAAGAATGAGGATAACTAGACGGCATCACGAAAGGTCAGCTAAAGAACTCGAGAGTTAGGTTTGCAACGTTGGTGTGGCCAAATCCTATGCTCAGTACTTCAAGTCCCAGAGCTCGATAAGCATAGGTGCTCCGCTTCTACAGCGGCCTCATGTCCTTATCTTGCATGCTGCGAGGTTTTAAGAGGCTCGAGCTCAGCTGAAATGCACCTCAGCCATGATTTTACGAGAATGGTGTAACATCATTGACATGTGCAGATGTGGAGAACTATTGGACGAGTAGAATCTGTATGGCATCTACTTACTGATATGTATTTAATAAGGACTCCACGACATCAATATCGCCGATAGTACCAGTGCTTCATTACCATGACTGCCAACGCGAGTAACGACCCAGAAACGCCTCATTAAAGTGTAATCCGACAGCCTGGTTGCCTCGAAAGCGTCGTCCGGTTGGTGGGAATCACATTATACGCCGAACAGAGTGTTGATGAAATGTAAACTTGATATAATTTCAGAGACTCTATCCGAATGGAACTTCACACACAAGGTACCGTAACCGTGATTCCAAAAGTCTAGATAGAGAAATCACGCATTAAATATTGCGTAGAGATTTACCTAGACAGATTGATGCTTGCGTCTGTGATATTTCTTCTCCAATTTATGCCATTTTTGTCTTCATCTGAGAAAGATACTCGTCCGAAAGAAACTCCCTAATTACCCATTAGTTTATAGGTCAGCAGGAGCATGTCTATCAACTCACGGGTCTTCCAGAATTCCGATAAAACTATGCTGCTCGGCCTCCGACAACTGCCTCGCCGCATCCATTGTCAAAATTCTCGCATTCTTCGCGGTTCTACACCCTCCCCTTCCAATGCCTCCACAAGCTACTTCCCCTCCCGGAATCTCAGCTTTACCCGTGTTAGTAGGAATATCGCCCAAGGCGCCACCGGGGTAGTGACCATGATGTTGTCTGTTGTGGCAATCAATGCACATGCACCCTCCGAATATCACACGCTCGTGGGCCGCCGCCTCGACCTTCCTCTGGGCTTCGCGGCGCTTCACCCAAGTCATTGCCTGGTTCTGAAGTTTCTCAGCCTTCCTGAGCGCTGCATCGGCAGTCTTGAAAGCGTTGGTTATTTTTGCCGATGGCACCTTCGGTTTCGGAGTAGGAAGAGCAGGACAGCCTGCTGTCACAGCTGCAGCTTCGGCCTTTTTCACCCCTTCCAGGATCAGCGAATTCATCCGCTCAGCCTTTAACTCATCAACATTTATATCTCTGAGATTAGCCTCCGGGTGAAGCAAATTCATCTCATACTCTCCCTCATCTTCACCATCGGTGTTTTTGATGAGTCTGAACACCGCCTTCGGATTCCCGCGAACGTCAAGGAGGTCAATTTCTGTCTCTGGCTCTTCGTTCGCGCGCACATCCTTTGCGTATTCCATTAGCCAGTCCCAATTGGTGCCGAGCACCCCGCAAACACGGCACGACAACGCTTCGCTGATATCCTCAGAGTATACAATCTCCCATACAAGCTTACCAAAGCGGTGGTAAATGCTTTCCCCCGGCCCACCGCCCCTGCGGACTGCAGTCTCTGTTGCTGAAAATCGGTATGGCAGCGAGGGCTCATGTGGCTGTGGGATTATGACACCGTCTTGCATCATAAGGCCTGCGATTTGCACGCACAGCTCAGCGTTCGCGCTGGCATAGACCAAGCATACTTGGTATAATTTAACGCATTCGCTCCAGGTAGTTTCAGATAACACGGCGGGGCGTTGGGACGTTAGTCTCCAACCTGTGCTGTGGCCGGAGCCACCGCCATCGGCTTTATGATCAGCCGAAGTGACGTTGAGGCACCATGACACTAGCTGCCTCTTCTCCTTGAGCGGGAGTGTGGCAATCTTGTCAATATGGTTTAGTAGCACTACCGCTTCGTAGAAGTCGAGGGCGACGTAAGGGCGCTCGCCCAAGGAGCGGCCGGAACGTTCTTGACTAAGATAGTCGAGGCAGTGACAGTGACGGGATGGTGCGGGCTTGGGTTGAAGTGCCGGGGTGTATATCTCCAGGAGCAGGAGGATAGCGATGGCTTGTTCCTGTGTCATCTTGGGGATGCTGCTGGGGGCGTGTTTCGAAGGAAATGACGGTAGAGAGACATCCTCGCGGTGTGTTTGAATTCTAACCAGTCAGTCAGGAAAAAAGAAGAGCAGCGGAAGGGAGAAAACTACCGAGGGAATATCGATGACATTTTGGTGACAAGTTTGAGAGGGAATGAGAGTTACGAAGGAAGTGATGATGGAGGTCGAGGCGACGAAGATGTTTCCAGGTAAAGGGAAAATATTGCGACAAAATTAGCACACAGAATAGAGAAAGATTCTCTGGGTCCCAGAAAGAGGGTCGCCGAGTGCCCCAGAAGAGGCATGCCGAGCACCCTAGAGAGAGGGCCACCGAGTAATGGCGAGTGGGTTAATACTCATGATCATGGGCCAGACGAGGCGGAAACCTCTACCACTGCAAGGAGCCGAGCCATCCTAAAAGACAGACGACAAGTAGCAAACCTGTTCAGAATAACCAGAAAAACTCGGTCAACCTCAGAATAAAGGAAGGTTCTTCCATTCTGAGAGTCTACTCGTTGCAAGCAATTAGAACCAGAATATGCGATCTGTGAGACATGACTGGATTAAACCCAGACGGGCAATTGTGTGACTAGACCTTTCCTTACCCTTTCGTGTAAGTTTCCTGACTCACATATTCTGGTTCTAATTGCTTGCAACAAGTACAGATGTCGTTCCATTTAAACCTTCCAATGCAGTCCATTTGGGTTAGGGCTCGTCCTATCTCCGATAACTCTCCCGGAGGCGGGGGTGTGAATTTGCCGATTTCCTGGCCTTCTGCAGGTACATAGTATGTACTATACAATGAAAACTTAAGTAGACAAGAACTAATAATAAATATATTTGGTTCTTGATTCGAGCTACAAATTTTCTGCTTGGGGCAAGTATTACCGCCTGGGGGAACATACCTGCGGAATGGGTTACGGAATTACTTTGAATCTTGAATTCGCGGTCCTGCAAAATGATTGTAACTACCATGAATCATGATGCAAAAGTATCTGTCAGCTTCAGCTACTGTGCTTGCGCTCACCAAATAATTGCGGAACCCAGAAGAAAGAATGTTTCAACTCCGATCTGCAAGTGCGTGCCGTGAGACGGTAATCATCCGTGGCCATGGATCACTCCGGTACCATCAAGAAGTGAGTTATACCAAATTTTCGCTCCCGTCAGGTTGTCCATGTTACCAACGTGAGCGATTCAAGCTTCATTGACGAGCTGGCTTTCTTCCGTCATAACTAATGCTTTCTTTCGGGTTGTATAACATTTCCTCTAAGTTTTTGTTTCCTGGTCTGCGTTTTCCCTTCCACCCACTCCAGGAAGCTCCAGGAAGCTGTATACTGACCATTTCGATGGTCGTGCTTTCCACCGCTTTTTGGAAGGTTTTTTATCAGTTTTCAGTCACTGGTTGAGATAGACTGTAAACATCCAAACCGCTGCGGTAGTTCTCGATTTAGCGTTCGTAGGGAAGGAACAGCAGCTGTAACGATGACACAAACCAGAACACTGAAGGGATGCACAGCCTGACGCTTCCAAGCTCGTGCATTGGTACAAGTCAGCTAATCGTTCAGCTCATCTTTTGCCGTTCTTGTCTCCATAACATCCAGACCAAGTCCCAAACGTTCCTTACTTCAATTCAGGGCCTCCCAGTGCGGGTGCTTTGAGAGTGCAGGTAATGCTGGCAGTTGTAAAGATGTGAGCAGGATTGTGGTACTGCATGGCTACGAACGAACAAGCAGCAGCCATAGAATAAACGTGCAAACCCTTGGGGCAGCAATACGTTCAATGTTCAATGTGATGCATATGGAGTAGAGGCCATTTCTTTCCGATCTCAAAGTACAGGTGATTTGCGGATAAGTAGGAACGTATCGATGTCAGTTGCTTTTCTGGGAGGGGATCGGTCCATAGAAAGCATGCCGGCGTGATAGATACATCGATAAGGTACATCGTTCCACAAGCATTTGTTTATTTCTATTTTGAGGAATGGAAGCGTTGTTCTCGACCTCCGAAACATCCCTGCACCCTACCATCCCCACCAGAATCAACTGCCGCACGCCGCCCTTTCACCTCACCTCACCCTCATCTTAATTTCGACTATCAACGTCAACATCAACACAATCATCACAACCATACAGACTCGAGAAGTCAACCACTTCACAGGCTCCATAACGATCACTTTCCTTCAAGGGTGCGTGCATGCATGCATTCGAACGACGCGACACCTTTCACAATTAGGCTGCGCCAGCTGTGTGGCTGTGACCGTGAATCGAGAATCTCATCTCGTCTATTCCACACCACATACGACACTTAACACCTTCCTGTGCTCCTCTGTCTTGTCGGTCTGATTGAATCCGATTCACTCCTATTATCCGAATTCACGAACCAAATATCTGGCGTCGTGCCTAGCCATGAAATTACCGCAACCTCGTCATCGCCGCCAAATTAATCCTCCTGGCCGTGGCCCAAACGAAGCATTAATCGTACTTTGTCCTGCCCACCTCCTCTACCCGTTGAACCCTAACGCGGTGTGTTAGATAGCCGTAATTTTCGTCGGTCTCGTTGCTCTCCTCCTCCTTTCCTATCTACTGCTTCGTCATATCCGCAAGAGTCGCCCACAGCCCCCAGGCTTCCTCCCCGAATCCCTAAAAAAACGATGGCGCACCTGGGCTCCAGGCATTTACACAAACCCGCCTTCCACCGCACGCCTCCCTTCCACCCGGTCTGCACGACGGACTCGACAACAACACCAACAAGCAACTGGTGGAGCAGGCGTGGATAGAAACACCAGCGTCCGCTCCGTTATGACTCTCCCGGAGTACCGACCCATCGCCGCTGCAGATCGCGAACGCACCATAGGTCGTGAAGGGGAGCGCGGGGGGATAGACGTTGTAATAGAGTTTCCTGAAACTCAGGATGAAGAGGAGAGTCGCAGGGAGGAGCATATGCAAACACTCTACGAGATCCGGTTAGCGCGTCAACTTGAGCGGGCTGCGGCTCGAGAAAGCGGAGATATCACAGCGGCCGCCCGACGGCCTGGAAGCACCAGCAGCAGCAGTGTTCGTATGGTTTCTCCGGACCCTCCAGTCAACGCCGCGACTTTGATGGCTGTCCTAGCAAGCATTACCGAAAGAGAACGTCGGCTTTCAAAGGTGCAATATGCCGAGATAGGAGTGGCGCGCCATGATGGAACTAGAGTTAGACCGAGCATGGACTCGGACCGACCCCTCCTCGATAGTTCTGCGCCAATGGGGACAAGCGGCGGCAGTGTTAGAAGCGGCTACCAAACCCATGGTCGCACGGAGAGCGGATTAACCCTGGTCAGCGATACTGGCACTCCCGAGCGGCGAGGAAGCGACGAAATTATCCGGATGGGGAGCGCACCTAGTACAGATGCGCAGAATCCAAGACCACAGAGCGAAGAAAGCCTATTACCCCCACCACCGTTCCCAAGTGATCCACCACCAGCGTCAGAGTACGATGGTAGTGAATGGGGGCCACCGCCGTGTTATACCAGTCCTGTGGAGACGAGAAATCTTGGAGCGGAAGGTTTGCCTGTTTTAAGGATAGACACGGGGACGCCGAGTCCGGGAGTTAGTAGGACGCCGAGCCCGCAACCACAACCGCAGGAACAACAGGAAGACCAACAACACAACAGGTAGATACCAGCTGACGAAGACTTGAAGTTATACGCCCGCCTCGGACTTTCCACGAAAAAAGCGACGCTCTTTTTTGTATTTGCCATTAGTAGAGTTTCATACCATTGTCGAGTCTAGTTGGCAATTCCAGACCCATTAGTTACCCATATCTTTTTATTTCGTAGTGCATGTTAAAATGGGACGGCGTTTTGCTTTAATTTTGTGTCATTTTATTGCCATGTTTTTATTCTTTTTTCTTTTCTTGTGGTTATATTGTGATCTGTGGAGGGGTTTTTGTTTTATTTATTTCTTTACCTACTAGCGATATCGGATTCTCTTATTTATAAAGCTTATTTTGTGGGGTGTGTGTGTGCTTGCTTGTAAGGAGACGAGTATCAGGAACACTCGAAATTACAAGAATATGTATCAGGTGCTTACTCGCTGCTTCATTGCAAGATACCTGACCAGATTTCCTTAATATATTGTACGGTTATTATTCAAACTACCCCTCCGAAATCTCGGATTATTCAAACCACCCTCATTCTCAAAATATTATTCAAACTACCCCTCCTTCCCTAGACGCGAAAATAGCATCTGTAGAATAGGACATGCAGATATGTGCAGATGGTATTAAGTAGGACTGATGGAGGTCACCAGCCTCCATGGGACATGCAGATTTGTACACACTCGGATGGTATTTAGTAGGGCTGGTGGGATCATCAGCCTCGATAGGACATGCGGATATGTATACACTCAGATAGTACTAGTATTCAGTAGGGCTGATGGGGTCATCAGCCTCAGTGGGACATGCGGATATATGTAGATAGTATTCGGCAGGGTTGATTGAGGTTATCAGCTGAATATTAACAGCTGCGTATAGATGTATGCGTACAAGGCATACATGGACTACTGTATATATATGTGTATTATCTCCCATAATAGTTAGATAGACAGAACATCCACGATATTCAAAGAAATAACTATCGAAATGAACAGCCCTGCCCATTCACCACACCCTATCCAAAGCCCAGTACCAGTCCGGGGTCCTCTGGATGCTGTTGATACAGTAGTACCACTTACAGTTGGTCAGGAGTTTGACTCTTTCCATAATTTCAAGGCAGCAGTATATCAGTGGCCCCCGCTTGATGATTGTGAGCCACCACTTACACAGGTATCTAGAGGCCGGCCAAGTAACAAGAGGAAAAGAAAAGGTGATGGGCCTCACAACATTAGGAATCTTAGAAGAAGGCTTGTTGAGCCGGGGGCACTACCAGATATTCCTGATAGAGCTCCTGCATGGTGTTCTACTTATAAAGGCCTTGGCCATAATGTGAAAGGATGCACTCGCCCACACACCTAGAGAAGTAGAAGCAGATGCTATTTTTGCATCTAGGGAAGCAGGAGTAGTTTGAATAATATTTTGAGAACGAGGGTAGTTTGAATAATTCGAGATTTCGGAGGGGTAGTCTGAATAATAACCGTATATTGTAATATTGGGTGCTCTGTTGCAGAGATATCAATCCATAGGATTTCAAGTTAGTGTTGCGTGTGGATTCACCAACTCTAGTGTGGAAACAGATTTCGGCCATCTAGTCAGATGTATTCTGGTAACTAGGAAGCTTCCTTTTGGATTTATCTTCGATAGACATTCGGATGAGGTTGTTTCTTGAGAAATTTAACTTATTTGTATTTCATCTTCACAAGTTGAAACAGAAAGGAGCATGTAGCTAAAACTAAACAGACTCATTTGTCTTGAAGATCCCACCAATACCACTTATAACAATCAAGTAAAACCCAAAGCACCAGTCAGCTATCTCAACAGGGCAGAGCAAATAGTTCCATATCCACCTCATGATCTCGTATACCATCATTCATGATCAGGCAAGAAAAAATAAAAGAGAAATCCAACCTCTATCTCCTTATTCCCTCCCGCCTCTCTCACGTCTCAGCAGCTTGTACATAGCTCTTCCGCTAATCTCTCAACCGTGGTGATATTCTCGAGAGTCTGCGCGCGGATATATGGGTTTTACCCAGGTCCTTCCATCATTCATCATCCCCATCATTCCATGGTTATTTACCGCCACCCCAACCTCCTCTCATCTCTCCGAACAACAACCACCCTCTCCATCTCCCTTTCCCTCTCCCTCTCCCTTGCCTTCTCTCGTCCTCGTTCACACTTCCGGCATGCACACATGGAGTGCACATGGGTATATTCCCACTTGTGGTACCCGTCGCCGTTTGCGTCCGGGACACGGATGGACCATGCGTCGGACTGGTTGGGATCCGGACGGTAGGTTAGGTCGCGGGATGGGGTGATTGTTCTTGTTGTTGTTGAGGAGCCCCCGTAGGTGGCCATTGTGGTTGAGGTGGTGGATGGGATATATGGGACTACTGCTCTGGTGGGTACCAGAGGAGGTGAAGGAGGAGTGTAAATGTATGGTGCGGTTGGAATAGTGACGGCGTATTCCCGACGGCTGCCGGGATGCATTAGGAGTGTGACTGAAGGGATGGTTGCCATTGTGATATAGATATTGTGGAGTGTTTGTTGTTGTTTGGTAAAGTGTTTTTGTTTGTGTGGAGGGATTAGTGTGAGAGGATGTGGTGGTGGTGATGATGAGAGAAGCTGGAAGATGGGGAATAGATGGTAATTTTATACAATTCTGAATAGAGTCAGCGGTGGGGAGATTCAGAGGGGTGTCATGAGTTTCTCCCACCCACCCAAGTAGCACGGCTGAGCACTGTGCAGGCAGGGCTGGTGTTACCGCTTTTGTGTCCCCGTTTCACAGAAGCTTCTATCCAGTAGTTGTGACTCTTTGCGTTTAATATCTGATGGGATTTTTGCGGTGCTAGGGTGCGCAGCCATCACACCATCACTACTACGAGCACACAGGAGTTTCAGGTGACAATGATAGGTGATGATACAATTTAATGGTGGTGGTGGTGGTGGTGATGGTCGCGCTCGTGCTCGTGCTCGAAAAGTTCTCACCTACCACCATGTGCACAAACAAAAGAGTCACCAATTAAATGGTATCTAGGTTGCATATGCTACAATCAGCATTGTTTCATGACGGACGAATCGCTAATGTTTTTATCAAGGCTCGGGAATGATAGAAACGAGGAATCAGTCATCTGCTAACCAAGGCTAAGAACATGTAGGTACACGCGCCCTGCAGCGAAAAAAAACCCCGATTTGACAGCCCACTAAACCAAAGCTTTCCTTCATCGGGGCTGAGTCTCATCATGTCTTTGAGATAGGGGTGCGCAACTGTCCGTAAGATTTCAATTGTATCTGACATCTACATACAGGGGTTATTGGTGGCATTTTGCTAGCGATGTTCGATGACGTGGCTGAGCGTATTGTATTACGTTCGCGCGCAGCTGTACAAGATAAGAGCCCATCACGAAGCTCAATTGCAATTCAAACCTGTACTTCTGCCACGGTTTTGAGATATGATATGATGCGATCTATGGTGGACGCGTGTTATACTGCATCTAAAACCAATAAATCCATCAGATCATGCAGATACGAGGATACCTAGGTACTGTCGCACTAAATTGCAGGCAAGCTTCAGCTTGTATGGTTGGGGCACAGTGAAGTTGTGACATTCGATCTGGGCCCCTAAAAATTGCCCTTTATGGTAATTATTTGACGAATTATTATTTATTTTATGTATTTTAACCTCCTAAATTCGGCATATGAGGCTCAATTGTTACCCAATACGGTAATTTCACTAAGGGTCATTTGCATCATGGAGCATTTTTTGTAACACTTGCCAGGGGCTCCCATACAAAATGGGAAAAAACCTGACTTTTTGAAATTTCTTTCCTCCACAGCTACAACCAGGAAAAATAATTGGGCTCTGTCAGGTTGTAGAGAGTACTCAAAAGAAACATGTAACAGAGAGTGTTTTTTGTTTGAACCTTTTTTGGTGGAGTAAAGGCATGCTAAAGTTGAGGCTTAAAATGCTCTGGGTTAAGGTGTCCCCAATCATAGTACCAGAGTTACCAGCAACATGCATACATATCAAAAAACTCTAGGACAATTGGCTCCGAACGAAGCATGCATAATCCCTTCAAATATAACGATATGCACTGCCATATGCACTGCCCGCCGCAAATTTACAGTTGTCTCGAGCCCAGCCGTCAAATTTGATTGGGTGCTACCGGATGGGGACGAGACAACTTTTTGAGTAAATCATAAGCTTTGTCGTTTCTTGAGTCACGCACGTCATATTCCACTCAGCCCTGCGGCCCAATGAAAATGAATCATAGAGCTTGGCAAATACGTGCTCGGGATACGTAATGGTATCTCGGTAGGCAATTCAGCAAACCGCACACCACACACATACTTCAAAGATTCCATAGAATAAGCCCCCAGGTTAATATTGATTGTGATCCTGCGCCCTGTCGGTCTGGATCGAACCCCGCCTCAGGCGTGCAGGGTTCCAAAGCTTGTTGAAAGAGCACAATCACCCCGAGCTCACGATCCTTGAGACCTGGGATGTGAGCGAGCGCAATATTCCCTATCTCACTCACTCAAACTGACAAATCCCCAAGGCACAGCCAATTCGAAGAAAAGCATGTAGTTTGTTTCTGCCTGGTATAGTTACAACTTCTGCGTCTACCTACTCTCTCTGTAGCTCTCCAATCCCCCCAAATGTCATCATCTTCACCACCGTGTACTCATCAATTCCGTACTTACTTCCCTCTCGTCCGAACCCGCTCTGCTTCACACCGCCAAACGGTGCAGCGGGGTCGGAAATCAATCCTGTGTTAATTCCGACCATCCCCACTATGTACACCCATCAGCATACCCATCCTGCTTAAACAGCGTGGCGAAACATACCTTCCAATGCCTCTGCCACTCTCCAGATGCGACTGTAATCCCTTGAGAAAAAGTAAGCGGCCAGGCCGACATCGGAATCATTGGCCAGCTCCACCACCTCTTTCTCTGTCTTGAACGGGAATAACGCAGCTACTGGCCCAAACGTCTCCTCACGGTATATCCGCATATCCGATGTCATACCGGTAATTAATGTTGGTTCGTAAAAGTTCATTCCCAGATGCTCCATTTTTTTCCCACCTAGCACCACTGAGGCACCAGCCTCTCGAGCGTTCTCAACGTGCTCATGCACCTTGTGCACAGCAGCAGAGTGTATCAATGGCCCATGAGTGGATTTCTTGTCGTATCCCGAGCCGATCTTAAATTCTTTCACCTTCTCGGCGAGTTTGCTGGCGAATTCTTCATAGATGCCTTCTTGAACGAAAATGCGGTTTGCACATACACAGGTTTGACCAGAGCTTCTGAACTTGGAGGATACTGCACCGGCGATGGCTTTATCTAAGTCCGCGTCGTCGAATACAATGAATGGTGCGTTTCCACCTAGCTCAAAGGAGAGCTTTTTGAGTGTTGAGGAGGATTGTTCCATCAGGATCTTGCCCACTGCCGTGCTGCCCGTGAATGATATCTTCTTGACAATGGAGTTGGTACAGAGCTCTTTCCCAATCGCCGGGGTATTCTCAAGAGTAGTGATAATGTTTATGACACCCTTGGGGAACCCAGCTCGGCAGGCAAGCTCCGCCAAAGCGAGGGAAGTCAACGGTGTTTCTCCGGGAGCCTTAAGCACCACTATACTCTACATTTTAGCCTCAAATCGCCCTGGGTACATACTCGGAGCAGACCTGTGCAACCCGCCGCCAACGCGGGCCCAATTTTCCTCGTCACCATAGCGGCAGGAAAGTTCCATGGCGTAATCAAACCACACACGCCGATTGGCTGTCTCTGAGTCAAGACCCTATTCCCAACAACCGAACTCGGAATAGTATCTCCATAAACCCTGGGTGCCTCTTCCGCGAACCACTCCAGAAAGCTCGCAGCATATGAAACTTCGCCCCTAGCATCCGCAATAGGCTTTCCGTTTTCCCATGTGATGAGCGTGGCTAGATCCTCTTTGTTCTCGAGCACGAGATCGTTCCATTTCCTCAGCCAATTACTGCGCTCGCGTGCACTAGTCTTGCGGAATGTTTTGAATGCGTTTGAAGCAGCCTCGATGGCCGCTTGCGTATCTTCGACCGTTTGCTCTGGTACTTCCGCAATGGTGAGGCCACTGACTGGATCGGTGACGCTGAAGGTTTTTTGGGAGGGTTTTAGAGGTAGGAACTCGCCATTGAGAAATGGGAATGGTTGGAGGAGGGTGGGATCTGAAAGCTGGGGAGATCAGAGAGACTTGGACAAGAAACGGGAGGCTGTGTTTACCTGTGGAACGGAATGCGTGCTCATTGCGGCATCTGTGAGAGGGATTCTAAGAAGCGGTGGGGATCCCCGTAATGAGGCAAGAAGTGAACGAGAGCGGAGAGATGGACTTATTAGAGTTGTTAGGCGTTGCATTGTGGTTGAAGCTGTTATGATCCTTATGGACCTTGGGAGGTCGGAGAAGTGGGGTGAGGTTGGAGCTCTGAATGACTTCAACTACGTCATCCTTGCTCAGTCAGAGAGCATGTCGCCGAAAAGCTCCCGGCACACGTGATTTTCAGGGTTAGGAGTGCACTGGAAATTGGTGTTGAATTATCAACCCGAAACCAGCAATCCAACTATAACAAGTCTGCCCGGTGTCTGTACTCTAGACCTCAATCAAGGCTTTGAACTACTGGGTAAATTATCTAGATTGAATTTCCCACACATTACTACAGCTTCTCATCAACACACTCCTAACCCTGAGAATCACGTGTGCCGGGAACTTTTCGGCGACATGAGTAGAGGACTGTTGAAAACGCCAGTGCTCGCCGAAATACCCGCGCAAACCATAAGTCGAACAGGGTACCACGGCCGGTGCAGCCTCCCGCTGCCTAAAATCAATTGCTCGAGTGTTCCCTTGTTATGCCAATCCGGATCCAATGCTCACCAACGCCCAATGAGACCTGATTTGTACAAATATTTACAGAGACGAAAACAGAAAAAGTGAGGAAAGGCAATAAACCGCAGAGAAAATATGTGACAAAGTAGAAAATACCACACGTTTAATGTCTATCACGCAGCTCCCACACCTTCGCTACCGGAGCCGCTGACATCACTCCTGCCTCCGCTATACCTTCAACCTCATCTTCCTCTTCATCAAACTCATCTTCCTCCCGCCCAATGCCGATAACCCTCTCATAGAACCCCTGCCACATCCCCGCCTTGTGCGCCATCGCCAGCACCAATAGCAATGGCAAGTGCCACACGCTTGCCCAGAACAACCCTCTCGCCCTTCCGCCCTCTCCACCCTTGCGATAAAATCTCCAGGCCTCCCTCACCACCCATGCGTTTACCACACTTGAGTCCACAAGGAACCCCACATCCGTTACCCCGACCCACCACAATCCAAAACAGATCGGGAAAAACAGCAGGGAATAACGTAGCGCGACTCTAGCGTTCATCGCGGGATATTTCCATGCCATCATTTGATATCCCGCGCGCTTGTATTCTTCGCGAATGGTCCACGACAAAGCATTGAAATGTGGAAATTGCCATGCAAACAGGAGCGCAGCCAGCAACCATCCACCAGGGTGACCGAGAAGTTCCGTCATTGTGCCGTCCAGAGCAGTAGCCCCTGAGGCCGCAGCCCAACCCATCAACGGAGGTATTCCACCAACAATTGCACCAGCCCAAGTGTTTGCCACCGAAAGCCGCTTCATCGGTGTATATACGCCAGCGTAAAGAAAGATATTCAGCGCCCCCAGAGCAGCAACGGTGGGATTAACACCAATATGCAGCGCCGCAACCCCGACCATACCAGTTAAACCGGCAAACGTAACAGCTTGCCGCGTCGATAACAGCCCTCGTACCAGTGGTCTATTCCGTGTCCGGCTCATTTGGGCATCGAATTTCGGTTCATATGCCATATTTAGTGCGTTAGCGGAGGAGGATGCAAGGGCGGTGCCAGCGGTGAGGTAGACCAGCGTCAGCGCCGAGAGCGTAGGGGCGGCAGGGGAGGAAAGAAGAGGGTCGACGGGGAAGAGGGCATAGGATGCCATAGTCGTGAGAACGATGAGTGCTGTTAACCGTGGCTTCGAGAGGGAGAGGTATGCGAGGGCGCTCCGGTGGAGGGTGGACGATGACGCTGCAGAGGAGGAGGAGAGAAGGGATGAGGCATCCGGTGGAATAATCGTATTTGCTACTGCTGTTTGGGTTTGTTTCCGCTGTCGTCGGTGCGGCGGGAGTGCTGTTGCTATATCTTTATCACCCACAATGACAGTTACCTCCGAGTTTTGTCCCCGCGTCACAAGAAACCGATTCGCCATGAAATAGTAATGTGGTTTCCGCCATGCTCCCACCCCCTCCAATGTAATGCTATTTGCCGGAGGGAATGTAGTTGAGAGGCAACGCTTGTTTAATGACTTCAGCCGGGAAAGTGTGTTGAGACATTGGTGACATATTCGTGGCGGGGATACGGCTAGTCGCGATGCAATTGATCGCTGTAGCAGCATCTTTTGAGGATCCCGCCAATTCCCGGAAGCGGGTCGCTGTGCCTCTTTTGAATTGTTGTGTCGTAAGGTCCCGCGGAATTTGGAGGTGCTTGTGCGATGCTGAATGGATCTGTAGGTAGTCGGTAATGTTGGTGCCGACAATTTCCACAAGTCAGCGATGCTTGGCGCACTAATAACGACAAGCCCAATCATAGTGTAGCACCTGTCCACTATTCCAGTTAACATTCTACGAAGGACAAGCCCTTTCTAACAGCCTGTTCTTCATAATTCAGATCCGGAAATCCCATTGATTCCGATCTCCACTGAACGAAAGACCTCACATGCTGCAGGCATTGACGAACTCTAACACGGTAAGTACTAACCAAACAGTAGCTGCAACTATCAACTTTTATTGAAGTACAGCAAGCACTTAGCACCTAGGCAAACAAAAAAGAGAAACCACCAAGACCAAGAAGATGAAAAATCTGCCAATAACACCTCCCTCCACCCGGCCCCCTATTACAAACAAAAACACCGCCTATCGTTCTGGAGAAATAGCTCTAATTAGCACCCTGACATTATCCACAAAACCCTTCACCAACTGTTCGTAACTGTTCGGCTTCTTGTCCCTTGCCATCAGGCCGTGTTTCCGTATTTCCTGGCCATCAACTTCAACTTCGAGCTCATGTTCCTTCTTGGTATTTTGCTGTCACAAATCAGCTATGCTCGCAACAGAGCCTTCACAGAGGAACTCACATCCGTGACCTGTGTCAAGTCAACCTGGTATATAAGATGGCGATAGCTCAACCTGTCCTTATTCCTGTCACCTTCTCCAGGTCCCGTTCCGCCGCCAAGCGGATATAGTTTCTCATGGTCGCCGGTGTACGGCATTTCCATATTCACGCTGACTCTCCAATCGAACGCTGTTAATGGCGAATACACGTTCATATCTGCTATTCTAGCTTTAATAATTTTCTTGAGGACTTTCCCTGTCTTTTGGTCTGTTGTAACTCTGACGCGAGTTTGGTGCCTAGGATTTAAAGTTTCACGGATCGTGGGGGAAGGATGTGGTATTTGTCGGAGGGGAGTTCGTAGAAGGAATCTTGCTCGCGGGTGTGCACATAATCTAAGGGAATGCGTGACGCTTCAGGGGTTTCCTTTCGTTTAGACTCTATAACAACCTTGTTGAGATAGTTATTGATGAATTTGTGCTGCATCTATTCAACCTCGTCCATCAGCTTTGTCATATGATCAGCAAGGTGGAGGGACATACATCAGTCATGCTACTCCGAAACTGTACCCGCCAACTAGGATCATTATGATCAAACACTGTTTCCGTACGCACAGGCAGATTCAGTCTGTCATTCGTATTCTTGTCGACCAAATGTCCAATCTTGGCCTCAATTTCAATAATAGGTCCATCCGGTCCACCGTTTACCAATGCAGGATCGTTCTGCATTACAACATTGTGATATAGAAAATCTGCTACCTGTCTTGAAACTTCTTCGTAGGGCTCCGAATTAACAATTGTCGGCTCCCATGGTCCGAATCCTGGAAGGATTTTTTGGCCTGATGCGATAAGAGGTAGCGGCCCTGCAGGCAGAGGTGGTCTCGGATGATGCAGCTGTTGCTGTTGTTGAGCCGCAGCATGTGGCGGCGGCGCAGAAGTATGGGACCCGGTTTGGTGTTGTGAGGTCTGAGGTGGTGGATGGGCAGAAGGAGGCGGTCGCCTAGACGCCATTACGGGACTACTACTAGAACTTCGACTGGCTTTGCGTGCCCAGATTGGAGCCTCGCCCCCTCGAGGTCGTTTTCTGGGCGGTCCCGATGAGCCAGGACTGCTACTCTGTCCATCGGACTGATGGTTCTGTGACTGGGTTGGAGTCGGCGGTGGTCGTAAAGGTTGTTGTTGCGGTTGAGATTTAGGGCTAGGGGGCGCTGCGGGCTGTTTTGCATTAGTAGCCGGGGCCGCGGAGGTAGACCTTTGCGGCGGCGGCGGCAGCGGAATCGAATGCTCCTTTTGAGGTGGTGACATTTGTTGAGAGTGAGACGCGTTGTTGCTTGGTGAGGCTGAGTGCCCTTGCATGTCGTCTCTCCTTTCAGGCCCTGAGCCGTTGAGCTTAACCCGGTCAGAAGCTGGACTGCTCCAATTTCGCTCCTCAGGGGCATTATCCACATCCATCACATCAGTATGTCGATCTTGCTCCATAGTTGAGGCGCGTGAAAAATCGGACATCTGCTGTTGTTGCTGTTGTTGCTGTTGCTGCTGTTGTTGCTGATGTGGCTGAGTTGGGAGAGGCGGGTGTTGTTGGGAGGTTGGTCGCGTCATTCCCCCGGTTGCATTTGAATCACCATAACCCATTTCCTTCTTAACTACCGGAGGAATGTCTTCGTCAGCTTCAGGTAGATAAGGAACCTTAGTCTTAGGGCTGATGCTAATGTCTCGTTCGCGTTGCCTCTGCGCCGACCTCTCGCGGTCTCTCTCATGCGGCGCAGGGAGCCCAATAGAAGGTGTCGCTCTATCATTTGAAGGCGCGACGAATCCGGGTCTTCCCTCAACTGGAGATGCAATTGGCGACGGCCGAGGGTAGCCATGCTGTTGGTGTTGAGGTGGTGGATAGTGAGTGAGTGGAGATTGGGGCTGCTGTTGCTGTAAGGGGCCACTATAGTGAAGTGGCTGACCCGGAGGAGGGAACTGACTGTGCGGCGACGGTGATACTGTACTTGTAGGAGTATTGCTGTGTACGGTGGAATGCGCACTCAAGGGGTGCGGAGTATGTGGAGTCCCGTGTGGGGTGCCAATCGGGGAGGACACATAGCCTTGTTGTGATGGCTGTTGCTGTTGCTGGTGGTGCGGGGATTGCGGTGGACCAGGCTGCTGCTGTGGAAACTGCGACGACGATGGTGGTGCAAAAGGGTAGCCCTGTGGAGTTGTTGGAGACGCGTGGTGGTGAAATGGCGAATGCTGAGGAGGGGGGGGACCGCCGTAGCGATTAGGACCTGGTGAATGGAAGGGCGAATGTGGAGATTGTAGAGGTGGGGGGTGTGCTGGGCGACGGGGTTGAGGCTGCTGAACGGGAGGCCTTAAGGGAGATGGAGAGGATGCGGCCGCCGAATTTGCGGGTACGTCATTGTTGAGCATGGCACGGAGATCCATACTGAGGTAGCACGCGCCGGCAGTAGTAGCAGTGAATCTTGAACCACCGGGCAATTGGGTGCGACGGTAGTAGCACTGGTGATATAGTAGAGTGCTTCGAAATAGATTGGTCAGGTCGCGCGGGCGTTGATATAAGTACGAACGGTGATTGATTGATTGAGTTAGAGATAGCCGTCGCTACTGTCGCTGCAGGTTTGTTGGGGGTCGCAGGCAGGAGGTAAGCAGTCTATGACTGACTGACAGGACAGATGGCTGACACTTTCAATAAACGGTGGTGGTGGTGGTGATGTTGATGGGAAAGTGAGTTGACGATAATCAATAATTGATTACGCAGAAACAGAGACGAGGGGGTTTGGTACACTGGGGCAGAGATATCGAAATGGATCGTATAGTTAATTGCAGTCTGGTATATTGTGTTGTATTTGTTCTATTTTGGTGGAAGTGACAGCGTTTTTCGTTTTCGATTTCATAGTCAGTCAAGCAGAGAGAGAGCTTCGTTCGACATTTGGTGTTGCTTGACTTCTAAATAAGTTCTTTTTTTTTCCGACTGACTCGGAGCGATGAGGCTCTACTTTAGATGAAACAAGAGATCGAACTTGTTGCTCGCAACGGTTTCTCGTCATCCACTTTCCATGTCCCGCCACCCCCCCGCGCGTCCTCGCCCGAGAACGCAGGCAGCTGCTTGCATTTACATTGCTATTTATTTCTCGTTCTCGTGCCAATAGCATAACGAAATACCAAGGCGGGTATCTTTTTTTGTAGGGCTATTTATTTATCGTGTTTATCCAATCTATGACATGAATAGCATTTTCTTTGGTTTTGAGTGGAAAATCGATAACTAGGATGAGAATTGGATATGACGCTGACTACCGCCTGTGTGGCACACCGCTTTAGCATGCTCGCACGTTCTGTTCCGTTCTAAGTTCGCACGAGCGTAACTCTGATCTACATCTGCATGCACCCCACTGAATGTTTTAGGGTATTCGTCAAGAGCAACTTCCCATTATTGAGGTCTCGGCTCGGTAATGGTGCTGTGGGGCACAAACTTTTGCTCATAAAAACGATGCTCAACCTACTTAAGTACTAATTGCTTTTTCTAGACTAGTTGCTGCATTAGGCTGTTGGAATCCATTCGAGACGTGTCCGCATGTTTGTAGCTGGGATCAGCTGATGTAAAAGCATTGCTGACTCACTACCTCACAACGGAGTCACGGTGTTACGGTGCTGTCTAGAGTCTCCATTCACCGTGCGACGGAAGATGGTGATGATACGAAGCGCCACGCGCAGGAGTGTATCCTCAAAGAGAGAAGGAGAAACTATGTTTTCATACGATGTATCTCATTGTTAAATCTGTCCAAATCCGTCGGTTATTGAGAAATTTTGGCAATTCGATGATCCAACCTCTTGCCGGTTGGAGAGATGTAGTAATGGAAAGCACTTTAGAGCTGTGGAGGCGAATATTTGTATGGTGATCAGATGCTGTTCTACATAGTAGGCGCGGTTAAACCCGTGATCTAGACGCGTTTAACCGAGAGCAGTACCCCACAATCCCCGCAGCTCACTTGGTCAATCAATCATCACATCCATCAACTTAGAAGTTACTGTTACCTCTCACCATGTCTACCCGTACAGCTACTCACTCTAATTCGTGGTATACTGGCAATAAAGACACCCTCAGCACCCAGTTGGAGGGATGGCTTAATGCTGTCGGACCGGAGCTTGAAGGTGTTGGAAAGCTTCCACCTGATGGTGCCAGGGTTATTATTGCACCGTGAGCTCCTTCCGGGCCCGATATGCTCTCTAAATGCTCAGCGCATAGTTCGACAGCTAACCCTAGTTTCCTGTCGAGCAGACATGCAGGTTACTCATACTCCGGTCCCGCTGCTGCCTGGGCCTATAAATCGCTGGATATCTCCAAAGCGTACTGTACCCATCTATACTTCCCCTTCGCATTTTCCACATCCCCCACCCTCTGTACCGAGCTCATAACTGCTTACACAAGCACACTGGCGTAGCAAGCGAGTCTTTGTGCTTGGACCCTCGCACCATGTTTATCTTGACCGTTGCGATCTCTCAGAATGCAGATACTACAGTACTCCTCTTGGGAATCTCACCCTTGATACAGACATCTTAAAGGAGATCCATGAGTCCGGAGAAAAGTTTGGGTGGATGAGTCTCGAGACTGACGAGGACGAACACTCAATCGAGATGCACTTACCATACATCTACAAAGTCTTAGACATGGCGAAGAAAGTCGACACTGTCAAGGTTGTACCGATCATGATTGGTGCTATAAACACACAGAAGGAGAAGGCATATGGACAGGTGCTGGCAAAGTATCTCAGAGACCCAGAGAATGTGTTTGTTATTTCGTCTGATTTTTGTCATTGGTGGGTTTGCTCAACCATAAACTTTTAAACTTCACTTCTTCTGAGCAGTAGTATCTAGGGGTACTCGTTTCGCATACACCCATTACTACTCTACCCTCCCCACCGACTCCAACCCCGATCCCGACAGCACCAGTCTCAACATCCGTTCCAAGACAGGGCCCCACAAAATTCATGAATCCATCGAAGCTCTTGACCGTCTCGGCATGTCTTCGGTCGAAACTGGTTCTCACGACCACTTTGCCGGCTACGTCAAGAAAACACACAACACCATTTGTGGACGGCACCCCATTGGTGTGATTATGGCAGCTATCGAAGTGCTCCAGAAGGAGAACCAACTACCGGATGGAAAGGGAAGGTTCAAGTTTGTACGGTATGAGCAGAGTAGCAAGGTTAAAGAGCCGAACGATAGTAGCGTTAGCTATGCTAGTGCTTTTGCGGTGGTTTGAATGCCAGGAATTTGCGGGTTAGGGTTTTAGGCATTTACATTGTAGAGAGCGCGTCTCATTCTTTGCACCTTTGATCGCTATGGACAATGACTCTGTATCATCTACTAATTCTTTTGCACCTGGTACAGGGAGAAAGCAGAGCAATGCAGGCGCCACCACCTATCTCCGAAGGCGCGAGAAACTTCAAGATTGCTATACTCTCCTCTTGTATCGAATGTTTTATGGCGCCTGCAGCCAATCACGCACTATTGATTCAGTTGCCCTCTCCTACCCTTGGTATATGTCAGAGTTTATCCCGCACGCTCGTGTAGAATTGCACATGGAAAAACAAAGATACAAAAACATAGAGTACCTCTTGAAAGGCTGCCTTCAAGCTCTGGCTATATGCACTATATGCAATCAGCACCATACAGATCGGTTGAACGCGACAAGGCGGAGAGCTCTAGCCCTAATCTACTTTCCAAGAAGTCATGAAGAGTGGAATGTAGTTGTATTGGAACATGCAGCCTAATTGAAACATAGACTGGACGGGCAAGCGAACATATACAGAATACCCAGGTCTCATGCAACTACTCTACGAGTGTATCTGGACAACATTCCATCGTACATATAGCTATACGTTCCGTGATTTTGCAGTCGCTTGACGACGTCCGGAAACAAAGGTCGCATGCTCACCAACAACGTTGTCAGCCAATCAAAGATCCAAAGCCTAAGTATAATACCATACCCCACCCATATTCACACAATTATAAACGAAAAAGCAAAAAAAAACCCAAAACTCCAGCTCAAACTACACCAGTGAGTCGTCATCCTTCGAACTCCCGAACTGCAACGACAAACGACTTCGGGGAGCTGATATCATCCGTCTACACATCATTACACATCATCCCCGCGTTCCCTCCTCACCGCCTTTAGCCCTCTAAACCGCGTGACAAATCGTCTCATGGGTGTATCATCCTCCATCCACCATAGATCACCGCCTCCACTCCATCTACTTCTCTTCTCTGCAGTCACTGCCACCCCGCGATCACCCGTCCATGGCGTTACAATGAACCTCTCGACCTCTCTATGCGTTCCAAAAAACTTTCTTCTTCGCTCCTCGAGCTCGCGCCGTTGGTTATCCGATAGCTTCTCGTATCCTGGTACCGCAATCGAGCGGGGCCGGAAACCAGCATATATGTCCGTTTGCGGTTGTGCTGATTGCTGTTGTTGAGATTTCCTCTCTTCTCCTTCCAATGTTGCTTTGCGGTTACCCTTGGACACGTATAACACTCCGAGTGATTGTTCTTGGGGTGAAACTGGTTTATACGGTTCTATTATATTCGAACCGCTTTCGGAGTCGGAATCGGAATTTATTGAAGTAATTTGGACGCCTTTTAGAGGTGGAGGTGGTTTTAGCGGTGGAAGTGCCCGGGGCTTCGATCTGCTACGCGGTTTGAGTTGTGCGATGGAGGGGGGTAGTGGTCCGATGGTTCTGTGGGGTTTAGGGGCATAAAGAGGTGATGAGGTGAGTGCTAAAGCCGGTTTACTACTAGGAAGCTGGGGTCTGGAAGGGGGTGATGAGGTAAATGATGGTTTTGGTTTACTGCTGCAAAAGTAGGGTCTAGAAGGAGGTGATGAAGGGAAACCAGGCGATGTTGCAAGTATTGAAGCCAAGCTACAGGCGGTGGCGGACTGCGATGTGGTATGAGGAGAATGTATTCGTGCCTTTTTTGTGGTTATTGGAATTGGATGTAAAGCTGGTGGTCGTTTTCGGGATGAGCTGAGTTCAGATGTAGAGATGGGCCTCGTTCCATGTATCGAGAAACTATGTTGTGCTTCACCCTTCAGTTGGATCTCTTTGTTGATGGAGACTTGTTTAGCTGTCAAACTCATCCCGCCTGGTGCTTGTGCTGACAAAAACTTCCGATGTTCCTCTTCGATGCGCTTGGATATATCATCCTGCGCACCCCGTATTTCCTGACTCACAAAGTCGGCTGATTTTAGCATTTTAGTCCTTTGTTTCTGAGGAGCCATAAGAGGCTTTGCACTATCATTGCGTTCGTGCTCTGTCTGGGTTCTGGGAACCTCAATGTCACTTAGTTCCTTGCGTGCCTTTTCAATGTGACCGTCGACGCGTCCACTGCTCTCTTGCGTAATGTTCAATCCAGATGACAACTGAATGAAACTAGCACGTTGCCTCTCTGGTTCTTTGGCCTTGTTTTCCATCGAGCTGCTCTGTTGCTCACTCGTTGCTGGAATCATATCCTCCGCATTCGTGTCGTCAACCCCGAATAGCTGAGCCTTACTATTGACGAGTGGATTTTCGAGACTGTTTACACGACGATATGGTGTTTCTTTAACCTGTACTACTGGGGCTAGACTAGGAGAAGTAGATGGAGGTTGCGTTTTGTTGCTAGTAAGTTCTGAAACCTTCTTGGCCGAGCTCTTAGGAGATACTCCTTTCTGCTTCAAGGGCACCGCTGGGGCACACGGTATATCGTCATCACCGTCGTCGGAAACCTGAGTATGTCTTTTGGGGCCTGTCACTAACACTACTGCAGAGAAAGTCAGAACAGCTGAATTCGCTGCAGAGGATGCCGATGAGGCTGTTTTGTCTAGCAGCTTCTTCTCTTCAACTTCCGTCACCGCTCCATCTTCTGATCCGGATTCATCACTAGTAGCATCGTTCTCTGCCTCTTCGCATTTCGACTCGTCCTCGTCATCCTCATCGTTAAAACTATACTGTCCTTCCAGATGCTTCTTTAGCTTATTCATTTGTTGTTGTTTTTTCCATTCATTAACCTGCTGGGCGACCAAAGTCCCGTACTTATCGACGGGGGTCGCGCCATGAGGATCTCGGACTGGGAATGGTGGCTCTTCACTGTGGGCTCGGGGGCAGGGGAAAGAAGAAAACCCGCCGCCGCCGCCGCCGCCGCCGCCGCCGTCGTCGTCGTCGTCGTCGTCGACGGAAAGTGACCTTGGGGGTGCAGGTTTAAATGCGCGACGGGACTTCTTTGGACGACGCACCTTTTGAGAATCCTACCACACATTAGTGAAGGCAAAATGGAACGTGTACAAAAATACTACCAATTGTTCGTTTGTTTTCAGAGCTTTGATAATTCCATTTGCTGCTCGTGTTACACGTTTTGAGGAAGTGCGCTTGCGTCTGGTACCCGAAATTTTTCCCTTATGTTTATCAATAGAATCCATGCCATCGTTAGGCTCGCTACTGGCCGTGGATCTGCTATCGACCGTGGACTTATCTCCAGCCTCGAGTCCACCACCAGCCCCAGGTCCACCGCCAGCCTCAGGTTCATCGCCAGCTGCTGGTTCATTACCAGTTTGAAATCCATTGGTTGATACTGAAGAATCTTCGAGGCTTTGACCGAAGGTTTTATGGTGGAAATCATGTTCAGTGGCCGGTCGGCGAGTAGATAGTGGAGCTTCTACTAGAAAAGATTCGAAACCTTGAATTGAGTTAGGAAGCGGTGGATTCGTATAAACATCAAGTCCATCGGCGCCCTCGGATTTATCGTCAACCTTGGGTTCGTCTCTAGCCTGATGTTCATTCGCAGCAGGGCCTGATTGATCCCCAACTTCTGGATTATCTTCCTGTGAGCTCAGCGGACGCGATGGCAATTCCGGCTCTGGCTGAAAGCTTTGTTCAGTAGTTTCGGTGGCATCAGGGCCTTGAGGTGAGCTTGGCGCAACAATACTACTCGGAGGCTCTACCCCTAGCTTTTCTTGAAGCTGACTATTCGGAGATCTCACGGGGCTCGAGGGGGACCAAGGTACAGGTTCATCGTCAGACGATTGAATGATAGATTCTTGGGACTGTACTGGATGTTCCAACGCAGCTTGGTGATCTTGTCTCGGGATTTCATTGGTATTATGTGTGAGACGGTATGGCGAAAGTGGCACGGCGATACTACTCGGTCGTGCTATTTCCAACTCTTTTTTAAGCTGTCTTGTCGGGGTCGTCAGGGGGATTGAGGGGGGCCAATCTACAGCTTCTTCATCTGATGACTGCTCGGTAGGCACCCAGGATTGAGCCTTGGGTGCCGGTTGTAAGTGCTTCTGCAGAGTTGTGGATGGCCTAGGAATCACCCGTGTTCTAGGAGGGTGATTCTTAGGGACTAGCTGTACGGTCGGAATATTGTCGTAACCCGAGGTGTGTTTTGCATCTCTATCCGGCCACCAACCTAAAAGTTGTTAAATTGGTATATGCTCTTATAAACGATATTTTGGAGTTGGGAAGATATAATATTGAATGCAGACATTTAGTGAGAACGTACATCCAGATTTCTCCAGCTTCTTCTGTTGGTCCAAGGGTATTTTCGCCATCTGAGCAGTGACTTCTGTCATCCCTCCCCAACCAGGATGTAGAGACAACAGTGGTTTCGCTATCTGTGATTCTAATAGGACTTCCTTTTTTGGGCAATGACACTCGTTATGTATCTGTGGTTGCGCTGGTGGTGAAGAAGGTGGAGCATTGATGAATTGGCCTTTCCCAACGTCACGATTCTGTGCTGCTCTGATCGGTGCACAGCTCGTTGCCCCAGGAAACTCCAAATCGCTATAATCACGAATAGCTTTCGTGCGTTTGCGAGAACCCGTAACATCCTCTATATCACCAGTATTTTGACCCAAAGTCGCCGGTTCTGATTGTTCCCACTTCCTACTCAAAGAAGACTTATGGGATTTTGAACGGGGCTGTCGATGAGTATGTGTTGCGAACTGTAAGGATGAATCGTCCTCATCAAATTGTTGAGATACTACAGATCCACAGCTATCTTCGCTATCGGAAGAATGAGTCATTGCGTGTGCCTGGGTCACAAATGGCTGTGACGATGACTCGCCATCGTGTTCCATATTTACCGGGTGTCTTCGACTGCTAGAAGAACTGGCTCTGGTCCCTGGTAGAAGGGATTTTTTCGTCCGTAATTGTTGTAGGAGCTGTTGGAGCTCCTTAAAATTTCCCACAGCTCTTGGCTTGTCGAACACATGAGTTCCTGCTCCACCCAAAAATTCCATGTCATCGACAATTATTTTTAGGCCCGAGGTAAGCGTCGATGCCAGTGGTTTCTCCGGAATCGGTATGCCCGAATTGTAGTTTTCCAGCGGCTGCTTAAGGGTAACACCCTGCGCTACGTTACGGTCGCGAAACACAAATTTGTAGCCTTTCAGCTGGAAAACCCCTCCTCGGAATTGTGTCAGAGGTTGTCCACACATCTCAAAAGTAGATACGCATGACTTGGAAAACTCTGCTGTAATCAACACCATCCTGTCGGAAAGTGTGGCGACCCACACCGGCTCAGCCGACTTGATCTTGAAGACATTAGCAAACTTTCAACAGGATTAACTGCACAAATGACAAACTTGAGTTAACTGCACGAATTGTTTCTTGTTCCCAATAACTATAAGTTCGCCATCCGTCGTTGTATATTCGTCACCTGAACGACCTTGGAACGCCGCTGTCAAAGTGTCCAAAATCCATGGCCTCTTTAGCACATCCATTAGTTTTTGCTCTTGCGGTTTAGAAGTTCGCAAAAGAGTTGGTGTTCCACCCCAATGGTTGGGGGGAGACGCTGGATCGTCGTCAACGCAAGTGGAGGATGTCCAGTGGCCTCTCGGACTGGAGAACGCGTGTGATAGAGAGGTGCGACGCGTAAGGATAGTATGAAGAGATTATTTGTGCAGGATCTTTGTCTAGGGTGCGGTCTTTGCGGCACGTCACAGGGCTTGGCACCGGTTGAGCTGATTCGTTCTAAATTACTGCAGGAGCCAGAGCAGTTTCTCAATTTTTGCTTCTTTGAAGTTAAAGTGCTTTAGTAAGTGCTAAGAGGCACTTAAGTAGGTACAGGCAGAGTGCCGGTACTCTACATACTCTGGCAACAGCACCCAAGCGAGCTCAAGGCAGGGTTCTCGGAAACACAAACGCGGGGTGCTTGAGTGCTCACTGCAACTGTCACTTGTTGCTATCCTTACTTAAGTACTTACCTGTAGTACTCTACCTGATTGACGCTGAAACGACAAACTCCCATTCTTTGGAATCCCACAACCTCTCTCAAGAAAACGGTCGCCGTTCATCGGTATGCGGGAGCAGTTAGAGACGTTGAGAGAAGTAGAGTGCTAGATATCTTCTCACTCGAGCTCCGTCCACACGTACTTCTGGAACACCAAGATACTGTACGTCACTGGTTACCCCCATTTTCTCTTCAAGCTCTATTATATATCCGCTAGAAGCTTGCTAACAAGCACAGCATCTGAACAGAATCGTGATACGATATTGTACCGCCTGCTGCGCGACGGGACACTGCGTCATTACGACCACATTATCACCACGATAAATCACCGTGAATGTACATCTTCTGCCTTCCACCGCTCACCCTTGTAGCCCTATTGACAATGATATAGCTTGTTGGTGCGGAACGATCGATCTTGGCCAAGCGTTTAGCGATGGATAGTCCGCAACAGCACAATCCGAATCGTCGAGGATCTCTCTCACTTAGTCAAACGCTCTCCCTCGACTGGACTCCTCCGCC